>NIVC01003706.1:0-47045 GCA_002269645.1 Macrostomum lignano
TCCAATTGATAGCAAGTATCTATCCTTAAATAGCAAGCATCCACCAGACAAAAAGTATATAGTGCAACATTTCCTTAGCTTTCTAGGGCTGCTTTATGATTGGCATTGACGTTCTTATTACGTTTGAAAATGTCTCTCCTGTGTTTGAAATGGTGGCTATTTTATTTGAATTCGTGGCTTTTAATGTTTGGCATTGTGACTCTTTAATGTTCTACATGGTGGCTCTTTAATGTTTGACATCGTGGCTCGTTAATGTTCGACATGGTGGCTCTTTAACGTTCGACATGGTGGCTCTTTAATGTTCGACATGGTGGCTCTTTACTGTTTAACATGGTGGCTCTTTAACGTTCGACATGGTGGCGCTTTAATGTTCGACATGGTGGCTCTTTACTGTTTGACATGGTGGCTCTCTAATGTTTGACATAGTGGCTCTTAATTTTTACTTGGTGGCTCTTTAATGTTTGACATGGTGGCTCTTTAATGTTTGACATGGTGGCTCTTTATTGTTCGAAATTGTGGCTCTTTAATGTTCTACATGGTGGCTCTTTAATGCTCTACATTGTGGCTCTTTAATGCTCTACATTGTGGCTCTTTAATGTTCTACATATTGTGGCTCTTTAATCTTCGACATGGTGGCTCTTTAATGTTTGACGTTGTGGCTCTTTAATGTTCGACATGGTGGCTCTTTAATGTTCTACATTGTGGCTCTTTACTGTTTGACATGGTGGCTCTCTAATGTTTGACATAGTGGCTCTTAATTTTTTACTTGGTGGCTCTTTAATGTTTGACATGGTTGCTCCTTACTATATGACATGCTGGCTCTTTAATGTTTGACATGGAGTCACGTATGTGTTTGACATGGAGTCACGTATATATTTGGCATGGAGTCACGTAAATGCTTTACATGGTGGCTCTTTTATGTTTGACATGGAGTCACGTATATGTTTGACATGTAGTCACATATATGTTTGACATGGTGGCTCTTTTATGCTTGACATGGTGGCTCTTTAATGTTCGACATGGTGGCTCTTTAATGTTCAACATGGTGGCTCTTCTATGTTTGACATTGCGCTTCTTTTATGTTTCGCAGTTTTGTGTTTTAATGTGCTTTAATAAAAAAATATTTTTGCACTACTAAGATTCGAACCCAGGTCACTACATTAGCATCCCAGTCTGTTCGCATCTGGGCTATCTCTTTTCATTTGGAGAACATGAATTGTGGCCTTATAATTCAATTCTTACAGCAAGTCAATTGGAGTAGAAAGTTATGACATAATCAATTTCTCAGTCAGCCAGAATCAGTCTCAATTCAAGTTAGCAATATGGTTACGCAATTTCAATCAAGTCTTGTGTGCGTTTTTGTGGCACTGTTTTCACCTTGTTGTGATGCAATATTTATCAGAATTGAAATTCAGCCAGTCAGTTTTTTCTCTAGCATTCTTACAATGCATTCCAGGTCGAAAAAGCTGCTTGACCTTTGCAAAAAAGCATGTTTTTCGAATATTTAATCCCTTTAAAATTGAGCAATTTCTTAGCCAGGATGCATGTACCGTCCCAGGAAAATTTCTGATCGAATGGTGCAAGTTTGAAGAAAATCGGTTGAGCCATTTTTTCTGAAATCTATCGCATAGCTAGTTACAGACATTTCATTTTTAGTATATAGGATTACTTATTAAGTAAGCACCGGTACTATCAACTGAGCTACCCCAGCACTGCACGCTTCTCTACCCGCTGCTCCCTGCAGACCGGTCCGGCGCGGTGCTATGGAGCCAGGGCTACGGCTACACCAGCTCGGCGGATTTCAGCCCAGTATCGCCGTATCGCCGCAGTCCGAACACTAGCGGCTTCGGGTCGCGCAGTCGGCTGGCTGATTAACTGTTTATCCAGCTGCTGGATGAAGCACACTTTAATTAAGGAAGCATTTTTACAATCGCATTCAAAGACTGGATCTGATGACTAATGCCAGTTGTGCTTGGCTTGCTCAGTAATTTTATGCTCTTACTTTGCCAAATAGTTTAATAACATGCATCTTAATATCGCCTTGTTCATGCTGTAAAACCTGCACTGACTACTGCTTAGTAGTTGGTGCGCATTTTGCCAATAATCTATGCACTATAGCGATAGCCAGTGTTCTTGGTGCCTAAGTTTATATTTTAATTCCATTGCTGTCAATGAATAGTAATAAATCACAAATAAATATGCGCCTATTTTTGTGCACTCGTAATACTACTCATAGTTATTTAATACAAGTAGTATTTTTTGTTTATTTAAATATTCTTCTACTGTTCTGTTACTTTGTACTTTCTGTGTGTATTTTGTTTTTGTTAGGCTTAACTAATTATTAATCGCAAAAAATTATAGGCTTTAAAATAAATTGCGTAGCTCTGTCTAATTTCCATCTGATTGGTTTGTTTAATACTTATAATTTATCAAATAAATAATAACATTGTCAAAAAAATAGGTTGACTGCATTTTGCTGCTGACTTGACGACATAAATAGTCCTATATTTGCTTCTCTTTATATTGCCTTAAGTCTAGCAGTCTCATCCGGCTCCAATCTCTCCTAAATCTGCTCTCACCCAGCTACAATCTCACATAGCTCCAATCTCAACCAACTTCGATCTCATCCAGCTCCGATATCACCTAACTCCGATCTCATCCAGCTACAATCTCACCTAACTCCGATCTCATCCAGCTACAATCTCACCTAACTCCGATCTCATCCAGCTCCAATCTCACCTAACTCCGATCTCATCCAGCTCCAATATCACCTAACTCCGATCTCATCCAGCTCCAATCTCACCTAACTCCGATCTCATCCAGCTACAATCTCACCTAACTCCGATCTCATCCAGCTTCAATCTCACCTAACTCCGATCTCATCCAGCTACAATCTCACCTAACTCCGATCTCATCCAGCTCCAATATCACCTAACTCCGATCTCATCCAGCTACAATCTCACCTAACTCCGATCTCATCCAGCCCCAATCTCTCCTAAATCTGCTCTCACCCAGCTACAATCTCACATAGCTCCAATCTCAACCAACTTCGATCTCATCCAGCTCCGATATCACCTAACTCCGATCTCATCCAGCTCCAATCTCACCTAACTCCGATCTAATCCAGCTACAATCTCACCTAACTCCGATCTCATCCAGCTACAATCTCACCTAACTCCGATCTCATCCAGCTACAATCTCACCTAACTCCGATCTCATCCAGCTACAATCTCACCTAACTCCGATCTCATCCAGCTACAATCTCACCTAACTCCGATCTCATCCAGCTCCAATATCACCTAACTCCGATCTCATCCAGCTCCAATCTCACCTAACTCCGATCTCATCCAGCTCCAATATCACCTAACTCCGATCTCATCCAGCTACAATCTCATACAGCCCCAATCTCACTCAGCTCCAATCTCATACAGACCCCAATCTCACCCAGCCCCAATCTTATACAGCCCCAATCTCACTCAGCTCCAATCTCATACAGCCCCAATCTCACTCAGCTCCAATCTCATACAGCCCCAATCTTACCCAGCCCCAATCTCACCCAGCCCCAATCTCACCCAGCCCCAATCTCACCCAGCCCCAATCTCACCCAGCCCCAATCTCATACAGCCCTAATTTCACCCAGCTCCAATCTACTCTCTAGTTCTACCCTGTCAAATCTTAGCTCTTACTTCATATTGTCTATTATTTTATGCCCATTCTAACTAATCCTAAATTCTCTCACTTTGGCCCTCTCATTTCTTGTTTTGCCGGTCACTTTCATCTCAGTTTCTATTTTGTTATTTTGTTTTGTAGTAGCAAGCAGCTTGATTTGCTTAAACCAAAGTCAACCTCCTAATGCTTCATTCATGCCCTATTTAAGACATTTTGGCTGCTCAGATCAATTCCAAAAGTCTCTGTTATCTGAGGCTTGCCTAATTACTCAACTCTTGGATTAGTAATGATTTCTAACGAGCTTCAGTTGCTACTTCTGGCATCCAATCGGCAATCCTGGTGCTCTATTAGAGGCCGAATGAAGCACCTGTTGCAGTTATCGCACAGGTGCTGGAGCAGCGGCGGCGGCGCCAGGCTTGACAGTCAGCTGGCGCAGTGGCAGAGCCGCGTCCCGCCAGCATTGAATGCGCCGCCTGTGTCATCCAATGCCAGGACTGTGTGGCACTGCGAGCGACTGGGCACTGAGTCAGTTGATAGAGTAGGTTCAGAGGCAGTGGGGCCTTTTTCTATATCAAATTCTGTAGCAGTGGAGGCGGTTGCTAGGGTAGATTCGGTGGCAGTGGAGCCGGTTGCTAGGCTAGATTCAGTGGCAGTGGAGCCGGTTGCTAGGGTAGATTCAGTGGCAGTGGAGGCGGTTGCTAGGGTAGATTCAGTAGCAGTGGTGGTGGTTGCTAGGGTAGATTCAGTAGCAGTGTAGGAGCCGGTTGCTAGGGTAGATTCAGTGGCAGTGGAGCCGGTTGCTAGGCTAGATTCAGTGGCAGTGGAGCCGGTTGCTAGGCTAGATTCAGTGGCAGTGGAGCCGGTTGCTAGGCTAGATTCAGTGGCAGTGGAGCCGGTTGCTAGGCTAGATTCAGTGGCAGTGGAGCCGGTTGCTAGGCTAGATTCAGTGGCAGTGGAGCCGGTTGCTAGGGTAGATTCAGTTGCAGTGGAGGCGGTTGCTAGGGTAGATTCAGTAGCAGTGGTGGTGGTTGCTAGGGTAGATTCAGTAGCAGTGGTGGTGGTTGCTAGGGTAGATTCAGTAGCAGTGTAGGAGCCGGTTGCTAGGCTAGATTCCGTGACAGTGGACCCGGTTGCTAGGGTAGATTCAGTAGCAGTGTAGGAGCCGGTTGCTAGGGTAGATTCCGTGACAGTGGACCCGGTTGCTAGGATAGATTCAGTAGCAGTGTAGGAGCCGGTTGCTAGGGTAGATTCAGTAGCAGTGTAGGAGCCGGTTGCTAGGGTAGATTTAGTAGCAGTGTAGGAGCCGGTTGCTAGGCTAGATTCCGTGACAGTGGACCCGGTTGCTAGGGTAGATTCAGTAGCAGTGTAGGAGCCGGTTGCTAGAGTAGATTCCGTGACAGTGGAGCCGGTTGCTAGGGTAGATTTAGTGACAGTGAAGCCGGTTGCTATTGTAGGTGCAGTGGCTTAAATGTCTCAATAATTTATAACTATTTGGCATCGTTTTCCCTTCTTCCCCTCCTCATCTCTGTTTTTGTGACTACTTATTAATGATGAAATTAGTAGTAAATTATGCAAGTCTATCTATTTTTACATTTCTCTTATACCATTCACCCAGTGGCCTCATCAAAGCGAGTCGCAGCTTCCCCTAGTCCTAATGTCGGCAGCGAAGCCTCCGCCGGAGCCGCAGCCGTCGCAAAAGCAACAGCAGAAGAAAGAAAGGCAACGTAAGCAGCAGCAAGAGGACAAGGAAGCGATCGAGCGACTTAAAATCGAAATGAAGCGGCTGCAAGATCGCACAACAATCAGCTATAAGAACCCGTGCAAAGTGTCGGCTAATTATAAAAAAACCTGCACAATTGACGAGCTTAACGCTGTCAAATACCACTTTGAAGAGTTTGTAAGCTATTTGTAATGCTTATGATGCTTTTTACATTATGTATTTTACTACAAAACTATGCTACTTGAAGATATCTGCCAAGCTCAATATGCCATAGATATCTGCCCATAATGCCATATGTATCTGCTCCACAATGCCATAGATATCTGCCCATAATGCCATAGGTATCTGCCCCACAATGCCATAGATATCTGCCCACAATGTCTTAGATATCTGGCCACAATGTCATAGATATCTGCCCACAATGTCATAGATATCTGCCCACAATGCCATAGATATCTGCCCACAATGTCATAAATATCTGCCCCACAATGCCATAGATATCTGCCCCACAATGCCATAGAAATCTGCTCACAATGCCATAGATATCTGGCCACAATGTCATAGATATCTGCCCACAATGCCATAGATATCTGCCCACAATGTCATAAATATCTGCCCACCATGCCATAGATATCTGCACACTATGCCATAGATATCTGCACACTATGCCATAGATATCTGCCCACTATGCCATAGAAATATGTCCATAATGCATAGATACCTACCCACTATTCGCTAAAAATCCTCTCATTAAACAATAAAACAAAGCAATGAAAGCAATTTGTTGACTTTAATAAAGAATATCCTGCGTTTCTGCAAGGCTATACTGTCTAGGCCTAATTTTCTTAGAAACTTTCTTAGAAATCGCATTTCTTAGAAATCAACCGCAACGCGTGTGACCTACGAGCGTAGTTAGATTTTACTAACGCCTACGATGTTCAGGTTAATTTTAAACCAGCAAATGTACTCTGTGAACGAGCTTTAGTAATTTACGCTAACATAACCAACTAAACCCTTCTTACCCTGATCTTTCTATTTTGACAGCTGCCTCGATTCTTCGTGAGCATGATGGACTACAGCCTGTTCACGCCTGATGTTGTCTATATTAACGAAATGCAGACTCCGCACAAGACTTCAAAGTAACTTTTTATATTGAAATTTGCTGTATGTCAGTTTGAACTTGAACCACATTTCTCTTTCCTGAATCCTGACCTTGCTTGTTTTATCCAACTAATTCCAGTCTGTCTCATCCGACACATTTGTCTCCTGACATCTCCCTGTATTCTCTGACATCTCCCTGTATTCTCTGACATCTCCCTGTATTCTCTGACATCTCCCTGTATTCTCTGACATCTCCCTGTATTCTCTGACATCTCCCTGTATTCTCTGACATCTCCCTGTATTCTCTGACATCTCCCTGTATTCTCTGACATCTCCCTGTATTCTCTGACATCTCCCTGTATTCTCTGACATCTCCCTGTATTCTCTGACATCTCCCTGTATTCTCTGACATCTCCCTGTATTCTCTGACATCTCCCTGTATTCTCTGACATCTCCCTGTATTCTCTGACATCTCCCTGTATTCTCTGACATCTCCCTGTATTCTCTGACATCTCCCTGTATTCTCTGACATCTCCCTGTATTCTCTGACATCTCCCTGTATTCTCTGACATCTCCCTGTATTCTCTGACATCTCCCTGTATTCTCTGACATCTCCCTGTATTCTCTGACATCTCCCTGTATTCTCTGACATCTCCCTGTATTCTCTGACATCTCCCTGTATTCTCTGACATCTCCCTGTATTCTCTGACATCTCCCTGTATTCTCTGACATCTCCCTGTATTCTCTGACATCTCCCTGTATTCTCTGACATCTCCCTGTATTCTCTGACATCTCCCTGTATTCTCTGACATCTCTGTATTCTCTGACATCTCCCTGTATTCTCTGACATCTCCCTGTATTCTCTGACATCTCCCTGTATTCTCTGACATCTCCCTGTATTCTCTGACATCTCCCTGTATTCTCTGACATCTCCCTGTATTCTCTGACATCTCCCTGTATTCTCTGACATCTCCCTGTATTCTCTGACATCTCCCTGTATTCTCTGACATCTCTGTATTCTCTGACATCTCCCTGTATTCTCTGACATCTCCCTGTATTCTCTGACATCTCCCTGTATTCTCTGACCCCCCTGTATTCTCTGACATCTCTTTGTATTCTCTGACATCTCCCTGTGTTCTCTGACATCTCTTTGTATTCTCTGACATCTCCCTGTATTCTCTGACATCTCCCTGTATTCTCTGACGGCTCTCTGTATTCTCTGACACATTCGTATCTTATAAAACACCTCTCTGTACCACCCGACAGCTCCATATCTCACCTGGCAACTCCCTGTCTCCCTGTATGAGCCAATGTTAGCCTACCACGTCAAAACTGTGCATAAACATGAATTTTACATTCTCACGCTGCCCATTCCCACAGAGGCGTTTACCGGCTCTCAGTAGACCGGGTGAAGCTCAAGCTATACTATGACCTGCGCTACGCGATGAAGAAGCCGGTGATTCTGCGCATCGACACAGACAGGGAGAACTGCTGCATGGCCATCCGGCTGCGGGTTCGCTGCGTTGGCGGCTCCAAGCCCTTCACCGATCTGGCGCGGATGAACCAGCTTGGCACCGCCGCCTACATCGAGGAGAAGGGCGAGTAAGTGAGACTGACCGGCCGTCCTGGGCTGGACCGGGCTTCCAGATCACTTGGGTTGAGCCAGCGTCCCAGATCCCATAGGGCTGAGTCAGCCTCCCAGATCCCATAGGGCTAGTCAGCCCCCCAGATCCCATAGATGAGCCAGTCTCCCAGGTCCCATAGGGCTAGTCAGCCTCCCAGATCCCATAGGGCTGAGTCAGCCTCCCAGATCCCATAGGGCTGAGTCAGCCTCCCAGATCCCATAGGGCTTGAGCAGCCTCCCAGATCCCATAGGGCTAGTCAGCCTCCCAGATCCCATAGATGAGCCAGTCTCCCAGATCCCATAGGGCTAGTCAGCGCGCCTCCCAGATCCCATAGGGCTGAGTCAGCCTCCCAGATCCCATAGGGCTAGTCAGCCTCCCAGATCCCATAGGGCTGAGTCAGCCTCCCAGATCCCATAGGGCTGAGTCAGCCTCCCAGATCCCATAGGGCTGAGTCAGCCTCCCAGATCCCATAGGGCTGAGTCAGCCTCCAGATCCCATAGGGCTGAGTCAGCCTCCCAGATCCCATAGGGCTGAGTCAGACTCCCAGATCCCATAGGGCTGAGTCAGCCTTCCAGATCCCATAGGGCTGAGTCAGCCTCCCAGATCCCATAGGGTTGAGTCAGCCTCCCAGATCCCACAGGGCTGAGTCAGCCTCCCAGATCCCATCGCGTGTTCACCCATTTCACCCAATCGCATCATTGCAGATGGCACGACTACCTGATTCACGCGCATGTCACAAGCGATGCACGAGTGTGGAAGTTGCGCGTGACAAATGTAAGCTATAATGGCTCAGTAACTGAATAAATTCATTCATAAAAGTGTAATAATATATTAGATAATGATTCCAGTATTTCTTATTCGGTTCCAGCTAACCGAGGACCGCAGTCCGGACGCAGCCGCTGGCCGACTGTCGCTGTTGCAGCGGCTGCGGCAACTATTGCGGCGTCGGGCGCCTCTGCCCTCGGCTGTCTGACTCTGCTGGCTTAAATAATTAATTATCTACCTATGCCCAATGTCCAGTGTCTCAAATTCATAATTGTTCTAGCTTATATAGTATTTCTGCTTAGATTTAATTAGCATAAACTTTACTGTGCGAGGGCGACTGTTTCAGGTGACAAGTGATTTCTTGGAAATTGAAAACTGGCCCAGCCTCGCCTTTATCGGCTTTCCATCTCTGGCTGGCCCTTGGCTGTAGCGGCGGCGGCCGCCACTTTTACACTTATTTTTAGTTTTTAGTCCCGACACTCTGGCAGTTGTGTGTAATAAGTAGGTCTGTATTTGCTTGTGCTCGCAGAATATTGTATTTAGTTAGGAAAATTATGAATTATTAGTATTATTGTTACTTGTATGCGTAGTTGTAGCAACTTTTGGTTTGTCATTGAATTATTCGTGCTGTAGTTTAAGCAAGCTGTTCAGTTTTCTCTCCTTATCTCACCATCATCTGTGCAGAAGGAAATACACAAGCTTAGTGTAAGTTCTGGCTGAGAATCAAATCAGATTTGTCCGAAGAGACTTGCCTTTGAGCTGTTGATAAATTACAAAACTAAGCCTAATTAAAGTGCTAGCTTTGCTTGCTTATTTTCATCACTAACTACACTCGTAAAAAGCCAGTTTTTAAAAAGCCAAGCAACGCTCTTTCGGCGAACTGGCTTTGAAAAAGATCTTAGAGACGAAGGTTGTCTATCTATCCAGTTGGCGCGCAAGGCATTATACTAAGTGCACAGAAATGCTATCATTTAAGCCAATCTGTCGACGAAATTGCGATGGAGGTTCGCTGCATCGCCCTCTCCCCCCAAAGGTATTTAACTGGACAGAATCAGAGGTCTTACTGTAATAATTATCAACTGAACTTCGAGTGTGTAATTAATAAAAAATGAGATTAAATGTCGTTAATCCTATGAGTAAGATCATTGTCGGTCGACTTGCTTGTTTGCAGCTGCTCTGCTTTTGCTATCTGCTGCGCAACTTTGCAAAAGGTAAATAATCGATTCACTTTGTTACTCTGAGTAAGGACAACTTAAGTAGAAGGACGCAACACTCAAAATCTATGGTAAATGTTTCGAAGTTATATCTGTCACTTGAAAAAAACGTTTAAAATAATGACAAGACCAATTTAACATGAAAAATCGACTAATGCGTCGTTAGAGCAGCATGTGAGACACAAAATAGTGTGATTAGAGCTTTCTCTGACACTGTTAAGAGACCCAATCACTGTTTAATGCTGAAAACCGTGAAATTTCCTATCTCCGTAGTGTATTTTTCCAATGAAACCTGCCTTTAAAACTAATTTCTGAACGAAAGGCTTTATGAATATCGATAGAGCAATAAGAAAGGCACAACATATCAAAAAATGAGCACTGGATCTGCCTCCTATCAAAAGCAATGTGCTGAAAAAATTAAAACATCCTATCTCTGCAGTGTATTTTTCGGCGAAAAGATGCCTTCAAAACATTTACCATAGATTTCGAGTGTTGCGTCCTGTATATATATTACTTGAGTAGTCCTTGACTCTGAGACACTTTGAGAACCGGTCAAGGACCAGTAAAAGTAACGGTGATTTTTTTAAGGACAGGGGTCTGTGTGCAGCCTGATGCACTTTAGCGACATTGTCACACAACCGGCGAAAGGAAATATGCCCTAAATTTATTTCTCGTTAGGCATGTACACTTCGGTGTGCCTTGGGGGTTGGCCCTCAAGGGCTCTAGTTAATTGTGCGATCAGATCAAAGCCGACTTAGAATCGAGCCTGGGCCACTGGCTCCGCAGCGCCTAGACCATCCTCTAGTGGTCCTTGGAACCGGTTTTCACGCGCGTAGCTTGTATAGAGAGCCCGCAACCCACAAAACCAATATTGCAAATCTGTCTTAAACCTATTCGGTATTTTAAAATAACCTAACACTGACTAGGAAATGACGTTCTGAAACGATTGTGTCTGCTTTGTCTGCTTTCACGTGTAACTCGCTGTTCAGATCGCTTCTTTTCAATTACTTTGAACAGATTTACTATGTGTAGTGTAGGGGATTGCATTCATATTAAAACAGAGTTATCCTCTAAGGCTCTAAAGCCCACCCCAAGCGGAAGATGTCTAGAAGGAAATGATCCTTTTAATGTACGTGAAGGGCGAGACTCATTTATTGGCCTCTTACCCTCCCTCCCCTCCCCAGCTGAACCCCTCCGACCGCGCCTTTCCACACAAAATCTCTGCCCCAATTTTTATTGCCGCCTCGGTGTTCCAGCCTAACGCTGGCATGTACATTCTCAGTGGCGCTGGCTGGCTAATGTACATTACGGCTGCACCAATAGCCAGTTGTTTGCGTCTGCGAGTCACTCCAACTGGGCTTTCTTTTCATAAAATAGCTTAGGCATTCCTACTTACTACTGAGCTGATAGTGAGAGAAATTATTTCATTTCATCTTATTTAGAGAAACTTACCGTTGGCTCACAATCGTCGGGCAAGAGTAGTCTATCGAATACATTAAGCGTATGCGTAGTTCATAGTCTCACTTTTCCTTGATTGCTCAAAAGGTAGCAATTTGAACTCGTTGACCCCGCCAGGTGAATCGGTCAGAGTCACCGACAGTCTCGTTGCCGAGTCCTGGCAGTCCTCCAGCTACGCCGACTCTGCGTCGTATTGCTACGCGAGCACGATGAGGCACATCGGTCAGTGGGACTATATTCACACCGGTGAGAGCTCGGACTCCGGCTTCCAGTGGCTGCTCATGCGGCTGAAGCGTCCAGTTCGACTGCTCTCGGTGACGCTCGATGCCAGATCGGAGGGTGAGAGGGGGGACTGCAAGCTGCATCTGCGTCTTTGCTCGCATTTCAAAGGCCGGGACCGTGAGGCGGAGGACTTGATATGACTTGATAATCCTGAAATGATGTCGTACTTAGATATAAACCATCACAAATTACTTACCTTACAAAAGATAATCTGCAATTAATATTTCTAACTCTTAGTACAGTCTTAGCCAGGTATGGTCTAGAGGTGTGTTTCCTTTCGGGTTTCTACACGGGAGTCTGGAAGTGAGATTAAGATTTCATTAATTTAAACCATTCATCTCAGGGTGAATGTTCCTACCAGAAAGGGGGCTGCTTGCTTAGTACGAAATTGGAAGTGGAATATTGTAGCTCATGTCTCTCACACTATGAGCTAATAAACACGTGTATATCAAATTCAAACTCCACAGCAGCAGAAGCCATTCCCTCAACTGCTTATTTTGCTTTCAGTTCCCGACAGGGCCAACAACATTGAGATCTGGCATACGGACTCGCTGCCCAGACACTTTCTCACTCCGCGGGGTAGCTGCTATGGCTCTTTGAATGCCCGATTGTTGCACTATTTGACCCGCTGCGGCAAAACTGGTACGGCAGAGCTGCGCAAAGTTGTGCGTTGCGCCCAAACGATATGCGGCAAGGTATAGGAGGGCAATTCGGCCACATTCCGCTGACTCCTGAGCACACACAAGCGCGTCAATACTGTACGCAGACACGCACTCAGACACACGCTCACACAGAGTGCACAGCGGCCCTTTGACTTTCAACCAACCGTTTTGCTTCAGATGACACACTACATTTTGCTCAGAAAAGATGTTCGGTACAGCTACACGGACAAAATAATGAATGCAAGATACATGAAGCTTGAAGAAGGTAGGAAGGAATAAAGCTTGGCTCTGCGCTGGTACATTTATAGTTTCATCCAGGCTCACTATTCCAGATCCCCTCACACCGGTGACGAAGTCCATCCTGACCAGGACCTGGCAGTCATCTTCCTGGCAGCTTGGCTCAAGCACCAGCTGCTTCTGGAGCTCCGACGGAGCATCCGGCCACTTCCAGTCGGGCAGTTGGGCCACTGCGGATGCCGGCTACCACTGGTTCCTGGTGCAGCTGCGGCAGCCTGCGCTACTCTGGCAAGTGCAACTCCAGGCTGGAAGTGAGTTTTCCGCATGTTCAATAATGTCATTATCTCCACTGTCTGCGGGACAACTTCAAGAATGGTTGAGTGGTATAGCTATAGAGCTAGACAAACTGGAAGCTACGCTCGTGTGATTCAGGCATTAATCCTATTGACGTTAACTGATTTCTTCCAGGCGGCAGCGAAGAGGCGAGGGACGGCGCCGCTGGAGTGCAGGTGTACTATTCCGGCACACTGCCGGGCGAGCTCATTCGCAAGGACAGCTGCCAGTCCGAGTGGATGGCCGGCTTCAGAGCTGAGGATTTCTCGCTGTGCGGCTCCACGAAGTCAGCCGGGGTTGCTGATGGAGAGCGGCTCAGCGTCTCCTGCTGCTCGCTGGCCAGACACGTACGAGGAAGAATTCTTAAATTTCTTTACTCTCAATGTTTTTTAGGCTAGGCTATTGGGGTTTTAGCCTAGTGATTAGAGCATGGGACTCACGACTACAAGGTCGGGAGTTCGAATCTCAACCCACTCGAAACAATTTGTGTCCTTGAGCAAGGCACTTAACTCTGCATTGCTTCAGTTTGGCTCTTTATAAACTGCGGAACCGGAATGCGGAATGCGGAATAGAATAAATTCCCTAATAGAATTGCTTTCCCGGGCTTTCAAGGCCTGTTACTGCCACAACAGACTCTTTAGGCAGCAACAATATTTAACTTGAGTCCACCGTGTCAAGAAGCAGCAATTTCTACCAGTTCTACTGTGCATATAACAAGGGCCACGATGGAAAAGTATCCAGCTGAATGCGGGGAAATATTGCATCGTTTGATGAGGAAGCCATTGTAGCCAAAACAATTCCCGCTTCATAAATATTTTACACCATTCCGCAGGTTTTCCGTAGAATATACAAACTGTCCGCTTCCGCATCCGTTTCCGCAGTTTATAAAGACCCCTTCAGTTCACCCAGCTGTAAAATGGGTGCCAGCATTAGCTGGGGTAATTGAGGCTGTGTGCGGCGACCCCCCCCCCCCAGTCCTTGGACTGAACAGCCGTACGCAGCCTTCAGATGCGCCGTGCAATAGCTGCGGCTGAGCTGTCGTTTGCACATTTGGCCCAATTGAAGCAGGTGTAATAAATTATTATTACTATTATTACTACTACTATTAACATTATTATCGTTTTTAAATGTCCAAGTCTTGAGTCTTTACTAAAAGTTCATAATCAAATTAAATATCCAGATGAGAGCGTCCGTCATTCTGTTGAGAAAGCGTTCGAGCGGACATGCCAACATGAGCTTTGCCGGACTGCAGATCAAGAGTGAGAGTTCATTTCTTCTAGTTGTCTTCTGTATCCGTTTGCACTTTAAGATTGTCATCCTCTCCAATTTTTCAGCAACCGGCGCAGCAAAATTTCTGGCCTGCCGAGCCGGTGAGTTCGACTGCCACGAAGGCGGCCTGAAGCTGCTGACGGATGGAGCAGGCGGCTCCGTGCGGGTGCAGCTGCCCTGCTCGCTGTCGCTTAGTCACGTGACCGTGTCAATGAAGCTCCCGAACGGCAGTGTCACAACGAACGGCATTGCCAATGAGCACCATGAGGTAGGAGTGGGCAGGTAGCCCAGCGTTTAACGTTAACGCACTTGACGTTGAACGTTCAACATTAAAAATACACCGCTGAGTTGGAAAAAATAATTTTCATCACAATTTACTAGTAGAATGCACAACATGTTACTCTGTTAAACTCGTATTTTATATAGCCGTGTAGTGAAAGTTTAATTTTCATATTGTCTTCTTTATATTTTATTAGCCTAAAGTTTAAACACACACAAGTGGCATTACATTAACTTTTTGTTTCGTTCTTTCTTGAATCAAGTATCATTTGTAATAAAAATTTTGCTTGCAGATGCTCTTAAGCCATTATTAAATATTAGTTCCATTTCAATGCCTACATACATGCACACAGTTACTGCAAACAACTCTGAGCATATGGAATAAAAAGAAGACAATATGAAAACGAAACTTAAACTACACAGATATATAAAATATAAAAGAATAACATGTTGCAATCATTGATTTTATGATGCAAAAAGTTTTGTCTATCTTACCTCTTGATAGGAGACTCGCCCTTGGAAACAAGCCTTCCAGCCAAATACCAAATTCCTAACTATTGCTTTTTCCGTAGACCTCTGGGGTTTCCCCGCTCTCGGACGGCTCTAAGTAGCAAACTAAGCTTTTCAAACTCTCTTTTCGCGCGCACTCCCAAAGACTTGCCTGCTGGGTGGTGGCCTGGGTGGACTCGGTCCTAGCACCGTCCCTGATTCCACTTTTGGGTTGGCGGTGCCTTAGTCCATAGGCTTGGGTTAGTAGTAGTTCACACCCATGCCTAGCCAAGACGTTAGGGTCTAACCAATTAGTTTAGGGGTATCTCGGGCTTAGGCCCCTGGAAGTGCCCATCAGCGGCAGAGCCCCTCCCAGGGCTGATCCGCGGGTATCAACCGCTCCCACCCCCGTTTAGCAACAACAACAACAAAAAAGACTTTTTCCTAGCTCCGTAAGATTATTTTTTCCAGGAAATTGGCCTTCAAAAATTGTCTACTTTGAATCGTGTGACTGAGATGGGTGTTCTAATTGTTCTGAAACTTATCCATCTGTTATAATTGTCTTGACGACATCTTAGGAGTTCAATACATAAAACTTTATGCCTTATATGCCGTACTATTGAATCCAACTGCGTTCTTCTCATCCACTGATTTTTTCATCGAGGACTCGGGCAAAGAGATCCGATTTCTACTCGTTGCGCATCTGTGGATGCAGGGAGCCGCCCTCACTGTGGAGTATCGCTGCGCTGACGGAACTGCTCAGGCAGTGGCTGAAACGATGGAGTTTGTGGGTGAGTACTCGTATCGCCGGACGGATGAAAATCGATGGATAGGTGCAAATTATTGCCCTTGGTGATGGCCTCTAAAAACATGACTTCTGCGAACTCTGTCTCGCAGTTCCGCCGCAGTCGGTGAGCCTCAGCCTGAGCGACGCGCCTCACTGGCTGGTCGGTAAGCCGGCCGACTTCAGCTTCACCACAGACTTCGCCCTGCCCGCACCGGAGCACCGTTGCTCGCTGATCGCCAGCAACGGCCGCAGCTTCGCCCTGACGCCTTCAGTCGAGATCCCGACGGAAAGAGCCCTCACGAGCGTCTACTCCTATGTGAGGCTCCGGTCCGAGTTCAGACTCACCGTTAGCGCGTCCTTTGAGCACGGTAACGTGTCGTGCGAGTCCCGTCTGAGGGGCACCGGCGTGACGGAGACAAGGCAGCTGGCTGTGCCGCGGTTCTTCTGTGAGTCTGAGACGAGCTGCTGCTCATGAGCACACTGCTTGGCTGAGATTCGAACGAAGCAACTTCCTGGTTTCACATTTACAGACCGCTGCAACACAGTCTTCCTGATGCCGGAGCCTTTCTACTGGAAGGACGGCTCGGCAGTCAACCTGACAGTTGACTCATCGGATAGCAACGAGCTGGAGACAAGCCACAGCTGCTGGCTGCAGTCCGACTTGGGAAACACCAGCTTGGCGTCCATTTCGGTAGGAGAATCGGGCTTGGGTTGAAGATTAGTCAGCCAGTTGACTCACTTTCACACCTGCCTGTGACACACAATTTCAGGACACAAACAGCAGCAGCAGCTACCTGTTGAATGTGAGCCAGAGCTGGGGCAGCGAGGCGACGCTGCTATGTCTGGTGAACCAGTCGGGCCTGTTTGAGACTTGGACTCATCAGCGACTGCCAACTGTGCTGTGTGAGTCCGAGTACATTAGATTTATCCACCAGTATTTCATGAACTTTAAGGCCACTGTGCTTAGATTTGAAAGCTGGAAGTGCATTAAGTACTTTTTTAACGGCTCCGGTTTCAGTCGCAGCCTCGCTCAACATCTCCGTCCCTGTCCTGCTAACGGAGGAGATTCCGGTCAACTTCAGCGTCCACGTGAGCCCTGGTCAGCCCACACCTGTGGTCGACTGCAAGGTGCAGGGAAGTGACGGACTTGTGAGCTCTGGTGCCCAATTTTTTACCTGCAAGCCATAAGTCGGTAAGATAGCTAATGAGCTATAACTAGGGACAGATCAAGTGGGAAAGAAACGTACAGACGGTGGAGACGCAGCTTAATAAAAAAAAACAGTATTCTACGGCATTTTTATTGACCAAGTTATTCTAGAAGAAATCGATCCCAATTTCAGACCGGGGAATTTGTGCCTGAAAGCAGCATGCACAATGGCCAGCTGGTCTGCCTACTGAGCCAGAGTATCGATGAGCATGTTGTGTACATTGTGGCCGCTAACCAGAGTCTGAATGTGGAATGTAAGACAACTTTGCAACTTCAGCTACTGTTTGCTGGCTTTGTCCTTCTTTAATCGCCGAATCCAATGCGCTGACCGACTTTAACAGATAGATCCAACAGCTCATGGACTGGGACACCGGCTCTCAGCATAGTGCACAATGACCAATTTGAAGTCACCGTTACATCAGTCGGAGGCAACCCAGTACCTAGACAGCTGTGTGCTATCTGGAATGCCAATGGTTCAATTGTAAGTTGTAACAAACTGAGTGCTAGTCTCGTATCTTCTTTCTCTGCGATAAATTTACTTTTTGGCCAACTTTGATCGACTTTGATCATGACCAAAGATCGGAGTCAACAACGGGACCCGACTCAGTGAAATTCCACTGATTACTCGCTTCTTCTACACGGCTGAGAGCCTGATGGACCAGGGTGTGCTCAGATGCATGGCGAGCGCGAAGAATTTTAATCATTTCTTCAACCAAAAACTAACAGTTTATTGTAAGTATAAACAAGCACATACGCTCATTCAATGTACACTTTGATATACGAAATGTGCTCGAGTGCAGCAACGATCAACATTCCGCTTCAGACCCCGCTGCAATGAGCATCATCCTGCAGGACGTCCACGAAGCAAACAGCTCAGTCAACTTCAGCGTCAGCGTCTCGAAAGGCCAGCCCCAACCCACTGTAAACTGCAGCCTCTCATGGCAAGGAGCAGTTGCTGAGCTTCCGCTCACGCCGACTCTGGTGAGAACTCCCGACTCCTTTTCACTAAAGAAGACGCTCTGTCTCTATCAACAGCTCTCACATTTCAGTCTGGCAGCTTCAATGTGACAAAGGCAATGCACAACGGCTTCATCAGGTGTGACCTTACTCAGAGTAACGGATCGACCGTTCTGTTCACACACAGCGCCTCTCGCAGACTCACGGTTCACCGTAAGCATCCATTTTGTTGCTAGCTAATGTACATGTTGCAGGTCACGGAACCGGTCTTCTCTTCAGACACAAGCCGGAGCAGCTGGTCGGCGCGTGAGCCAGTCGTGCTGAAGGAGGGCCAGCAAATGTGGGTCACCGTGGAGTCGATCGAAGGCAACCCGGAGCCAAAGCAGCGGTGCTGGCTGCAGATGACTGACGGTTCAGTGGTGAGTCATGGGCTCTTGAACTGTGTGCTAACAGGTATATAACTAATATAGCAGTGTACATTGGAACTGCAGGTGCAGCTAAAAGCCAGTCGAGTATACACCAGCAATCTCCACCTCATGAGCAAGTTCCTGATCACGTTTGTTCGGAGATTCAACTCCGGACACTTGAGGTGCAGAGCCAGCCAGACCGGCAGATCGGACTACACTCGAGACTTCTGGCAGAACATCACCGTTTTCTGTTAGTTTTTTCTGTGAGACGGTAAACTCTTTACTGAGTGTTGCGGCTCAAATGCATTGATTTGAGCATTCGATTTGTTGCAGTCTCTGCGAACACAGTCGGCTGGTCTGGTCGACTGATCAACGGGTCGGAGCTGATGCTGACGATCCTGACGGAGGAGGGAAACCCGCGACCAGAGCTGCACTGCTCCTTGACCTCAAAGACTGTCAGCATCAACACTGTGACGGTGAGTTGCATCGTAAATAAAAGTTTATGAAACGCTTTGAGCACAGCCTAGCATTAGCCAAGCTATATAGACCTTATGGAGCTGCTGATGCATTTTCTAGGCTATTCCTCTGTCAGAACAGCTCGGGCCCAACAGCGGTTGGATACGAAAGTTTCAGCTACTGCAGCGGTTTTTAGAGCCGCAGACAGAAGTGACAATTAGCTGTGAAATCAGCCAGCTATCTCACAGAGGCTACAGGATGTTTGGTCCGTCAGTTAATAAAAAAATGCTCCGAGCCGACTACTGTAAGTTTATAACTGCTTGCTTTTGTTATTGCATCCAGCATTGCTGATTTGACCCGTTGCAATCTTGTAGCTGTAGTGGACCTTCAAACAAGGCCTGCCAACGCCGCTACTGATTCAGATTCCGTTACTAGTGTCTACACATCTGCTGCTACTACTGGCCTTGAGTCCACTGCTAGAGCAGTCACTGCCACTGCTTCGGCTGTCGCCAGAAGAAGCAGGATTTTCCAGTCTCCAGTGACTCAATTTGAAGCCTCAACAGACGCAGCTCCGCAGGCGATGGTGGCAGCTTCGGGCAGCGGGCTAGATCACCACTCACCATTGCTGGCAAATTCTCATCCGAAATCTGGCAACAGCCTGCTGGGTCTGGGCCTGGCGGTCCTAGCGGTTGTTTTCTGTATAGGAGTGGCGATTGGCACGTATCGATGTTTGATCAAGTCGCAGCGTAGCATTGAGTTGGTGGCCATTCCACTGCAGGCAGCAGCAAGATTGCGACAGCAGCAGCAACTAGAGGAACAGGAGTTGCGCAACAGTGTAAGTCCTTGTTCCTAAAGTCTTCATCTAATTTGACGCGCAAATATGAAAGCCGCGATAAACATATAAACATATGTCACGATAAACATATTTACAGTCGAGCCAAGAAAATGACGAAGGATTATCCACCTAAGGCTTACAGGACACCAGAGATCAGCGGATGATATGGACTTCAGGCAGTTTGATGAACTTGCTGACATTCTTTTGTGTATTCAATGTCAAACTTTCTGTGCAATATTTTTACATTAAATTAATTTTGAGAGCATACTATTCTTTGGGAATTTTAGCCTAGTGGTTAGAGCGTCGGACTCACGACTTGAAGGTCAGGGGGTTCGATTCCCGATCCTACTTGAAACAATTTGTGTCCTTCAGTAAGTCACTTGACTCTGCATTGCTTCAGTTCACCCAGCTGTAAAATAAGGTGCCAGCATTATTTGGGGTAATTGATGGTGTGTTTGTGGCGATGGCGACCCCCCAGTCCTTGGACTGAACAGCCGTACGCAGCCTTCAGATGCGCCGCGCAATAGCTGCGGCTGAGCTGTCGGTTGCACATCTGACCCAATTATGGCAGGTAATTATTATTATTTTCTGCAATTCTCGATACTTTACGTTGGATTCGAGGCTGTATTGCTCTCTCGGATGCGGTTCATTAACTCTCTTTGGATAGTTATTGATACAGAATGTTTTTGATACAGATTGATACAGAATTTGATATTCTGAATAGATGAAAAATTCTCAATAAGCTGTTTTCGGCCATCAATTTTACTTGCTAACAATTTCTGTACAAGTCTATTCGGGCAACTGCACGGGTTTCATAGCAATTTGGAATTTAAAAGTTAGCAGCATTAGAGGCGTACATGTAATAGAAATTCTCCTGGCTGGGCCACCTTTATAAGGTCTTATATACTGAATTAACAATCTAAATTTCTTGGAAATCGAAAGCTAAAACATACCTACTGCTAGCAAGCTTTTGCACCTGTGCTGCCAGCTCTGTGTTGTTTAATATTTAGTGTGGCATCGTATTGCACAGCATCAATGGTGCACAAGTAATAATAATTTAAACAATCATAAGCCCCAATTCAAGAATCTTTTTTAACATGCAAAAGTTAAACATTTCTACGAGCTATCAGCGGTTAAAGCTTGGCTTTAATCAACAAAGAACCAATGCTCCTAATGAAAACGCCAACGTCTAGAGTGATATGTCCAGGTCAATCCAGGCCAGGCCATGTCCAGCACAATGATGCCTAAATGGCTTGATCTAGATAGCAGTAATTCAGCTACAAGCATTCGTAGATTTCGTTCTTAAAACAAATTCAAGCTTTTTAGCCGCGAACTGCGCGATTCCAACAACGCCCTTGCTTCTTTGCTGCTTTGCAAGCCTGCTGCGAAAATGCGAGTGACAATGGCTACTTATGGAGGAAGAATTCTGCTGTGCCTTTGCTACTGGGGCCTGCTGAGCAGCGGTGCAGATGGTAATTAAGCTAATTATGCTGACCAGTGACACAGTAGCACTCAGGACTCCTACAGTATAATAGAATAGCTTGAAAATACAGGTGCAGCTATTCTCAGATCGGATACTGCGATTCTTGGCTAAGCTAAAGTTTGCGAGCTTTGGAACTTTCCGTTATAAGGACTTTTATGGAATTAATGCACACCAGGTGGAGCAGGCGTTGGCAAACTCCGGCCTGCTACAAGCCTCTCTATCCGGCCATCGGGTCCTTTGAACTTCAAAATAACAATCCCGTTCTTTCAATGTTCGTGTCTCATTCTCCTATCTCATCTTTTCTCTCCTCTCAGGTAATGTAGCCCGCTTACTGAAAAGTAAATAAATGAAAGTAATAATCAACATCAAGGACTATATTAAGTTACAAGTATAAATCCGGACTGGACTGATTTGATATGTACCCAAGGACAACTTAAGTAGAAGGACGCAACAATCGAAATCTATGATAAATGTTTTGAAGGCAACTTTTCGCCGAAGAATACACTACAGAGATAGGTTTTAAAATTTTTCAGCACAAGCATTGTTATTGCTTTCGATAGGAGGCAGATCCAGTGTTCATCTTTTGATAGGTTGTGCTTTCCTTATTGCTCTATTGATATTCATAAAGCTTTTCGTTCGGAAAATTAGGATTCAATGTTCAATTCTTATTCTACGTACAATTGCATGTCTCCTGTGCCTAAAAATCATTAAAATGGCACGGCTCAGCTCATTGGTTTTATGAATCCATTTTGTCATTCTTAGCTGACTGTGTAACAATATGTGTAACAGCGACTCACAAAAACAAAAATTCGAGCTGTGCCATGCATTTTAATGATTTTTTGGTACAGGAAATGTACGTAGAAAAAAATAAGCATAGAATCCTAATTTTCTGAACGAAAAGCTTTATGAATATCAAAAAAGCTATAAGGAAGGCACAACATATCAAAAGATGAACATTGGGTCTTTCTCCTATCGAAAGCAATAACAATTTTTGTGCTGAAAAAATTTAAAACCTATCTCTGTAGTGTATTTTTCGGCGAAAAGTTGCCTTCAAAACATTTTACCATAGATTTCGAGTGTTGCGTCCTGTATATATGTTACTTGAGTTGTCCTTGTATTATACCACGCCTTTCCACCCAAACTTTGGACCCAGCTTTGTACTTAACTTTTAATTATTACTTTGTCAACTGTTATAATTTCTCAAATCAATGTATAGTATGAACAATTTCTTATTTCGTGGAAAAAATTCAATGCCCTGACGGTGTCCATTGTGGACGAAAGGCATCGGCATTGAAAAACTCAATCTAGTCCTTTTATGTTGATTATTACTTTCATTTATTTTTCTCCTCTCTCCTCTCTCTCCTCTCCTCTCCTCTCCTCTCCTGTCCCCCCTCTTCTCTTTTCCTTCATCTCTTTTCTTCTATTCCCTCTCTCGCAGCCATGAGCTGAATTTTTTATCTGCCCCTTGAGCCAAACCCTAATGTAGAGTGAAGGACCTATCTCAGGGCTGCTAGAAGTAAGACGGGACATTGTTGCTTTTAGGAATTTTTCGTAGGCCTCTTTTTTAGTTAAAAAGGAAAAAGCATCTCAAAAAACACAGCCGAGATTGCAACTTGAACTTTGAACCCGACTATCTGAGAATTAAAATCGGAAAAAACAGGAGTGAAAGTTCAATTAGACTTGTTGATGAAGCCAATGCTATAAGCAGTTGCCGAGTTGCCAGGCGCTGCTGAGAAGCTAAGTCTCAAGGACTGTTGTTGAGAAGCAATTTAAACTCAAGATGGTTGCTGAGAAGCTAAGGCTCAATGGGACTCGTTGAAAAATTAGAGCTCAAAGGGTTACCGAGAAGATGAACTATTGAGTTGCCAAGGGTCAGAGAGAAATGCTCAGATTCCAAGTGGTCGTGTGGTACTTGTTGATAATTATGATGCATTATGAGTAGCCTGAGCGCTCATCCTCCCCGTCTGTAAGGGATGACACCGCAATTAAATGCGATGTTGCTTTCAGGGAAAAAATGATGTTAGCTGCTGCATCTGAACATACCTGGTTATTCTTGAGTAATTTCTGAGCTAGTAATGAAATATTTATATTATAAAATGCCTCTCTTCACAGCCACCTCCACAGCAGTTACCGGCAGCCTGGTTTCTCGGTCTTGGCAGTCGTCCATGTACCATAACTCTGAGTCCTACTGCTTCGATAATACCAAGAATAGCATTGGCCAGTGGAACTACTTTGCAACATCAAGCCATAGAACCGATTCCAACTACCAGTGGCTGCTGATACAGCTCAGCCGGCCTGTCCGTCTGCTGTCCGTAACAATTATGAAAGGATCGATTGGTAAAAGCAACCGACACAATAAGCAATGCAATAGTAGCGCTACCATTCTCTTAAATTGATGAGGTCGCAGACACTCATATGCCTCATAGTCTATTATAAAAGAAAAAACAAAAAAATTAATTCGTTTTGAAAGTCACGATACTTCATCGGGCTGAGGCTGAGTATACCGCTGAGCTTGATAGAGGACCACAAGCGGGGAAAAATGCCAACATTTGGAAGGAGTTGTTGTGAGTATCTAGACATGAACTAAACTACTCAAAGGGCCTCTACAGCCGTCTTCAAAGTCTCACCAGGGACTATCCAATACTCGGGATGGGAAACGACAAAATTTGAAGGCCTACTACTCAATATTTTTATGTTTTACCTTATTCTCGATATTCTCTGGTTTTACCTTAAAGTCAGTAAGTTTGCGTCTGTGGTAAAAACCTATCCGAGTAATGCTTTTCGAGGACTGAGTTATTAATAGATCGGCCTTCAACTTTTTTCGTTTCCCGTCCCGAGTATTGAGTAGTCCCTGAGTCTCACACTAGTTTAAATTCTTTCCAACTACTGCAGGACTTCCCCTGGAGGTCACTTCCCTTTTTGAGAAAGCTTAGGTTGATGTAGAATGCCAATACATATGAAAAGGGGTGCAGAGCAGCTCACTGGTAACCACGTCTGACTCTCGCGCCACGACCCCCTGGTTCGATAGTGGCACGAAAGTTTACCTGGTGGGTTGTACATGTAGTGCGATTCACAGCCACAAGGTCCTATTAATAATCTCGACTACCTCTCCGTCTACTCGATTCTTAATCACTTAGCTGTTTATTGCAGGCCCCAGCGAGAACACCGAGAATGTTGAGATTCAGCACACAGACGCTTTGCCGACGGGTTTCGTGAGTCCTAGGTCTGGCTCGAGATGCAAAGCCACACTGAGGATGCGCAGTCTTCGATCCTGCGGCACAGCTGTATCTGTCGGGAGTGGATCACGGAAAACGGCGCAGTGCACCTCTTCTCCGTGCAGCAAGGTATATAGTTCAGTAGAATTAGGCTCAAGTTGAAAGTAAAATCACAATCTTCCTCTTTACAACTGTAGTCATCGAGCTACATCCTGCTGCGCAAGTATATTCCTGAGCATTCATACCGCGGGTATCCATACGAGTCTTTTCATCGGAATGTGGACAAAACTGTTAGCATAAGCTACATTGAGATTAGCGAAGGTAAGCACTACTGGGTCGTTTGAGCATAATTGCCAACTCTTTCTCTTTGAAAACGAATAAGTTTAGCATCGACGAAAATTGGTTCAAGGGGGCTGAGCAGCTCAGCCATAAATACGTCTGACTCTCGTGCCATGACCCCAAATATTCATTTGGGGCTTGCGCACGAAAACTAGTTGTTGGATTGTAGTGCGATTCACCCCCAAGGCTGAAGAGATGTACATACCTGACGATTAGAAAGTCAAAGGCCTGCTGTACACCCAATGTGAGCGTGTGTATGAGTACGTGCCTACGCACAGTATTGGCGCACTTGTATGTGATCAGGAGTCGGCGGTATGGGCAGAATTATCCAAGCGTTGGTTGTAGGACAATGTCGCCGAAGGCGTTGCGCCAGGGTGCCCGAAGCTCTCCTGTAATTAAAACCATTCCTTATTATTTTTGTTATAATAAAGTTTCTTAGAATTTACACCAGCTCGAATCACTTTCGGGAGTATCCACAGATTTTAAATTCCCTAATGCTGGATTCAAAAACTTGCAATTTGGATTCCAGATCCCCTCACACCGGTGACGAAGTCCATCCTGACCAGGACCTGGCAGTCATCTTCCTGGCAGCTTGGCTCAAGCACCAGCTGCTTCTGGAGCTCCGACGGAGCATCCGGCCACTTCCAGTCGGGCAGCTGGGCCACTGCGGATGCCGGCTACCACTGGTTCCTGGTGCAGCTGCGGCAGCCTGCGCTACTCTGGCAGGTGCAACTCCAGGCCGGAAGTGAGTTAGTTCCCAAGCTGTCCAGAATTTTCCGGGCAACTTAGGCTTTCAAATTGTTTTGATCGAGACAGTTTGTGTCATGTATAAACTAGGAGGCTACATATAAGCAGTACCGACTGAGAAGCATTCTTATATTTGTAAAATAAGCAAGCCTTGACGCAAGTAAGTAAGAAAGTTCAAGTACAATCAATTGGGACAGCAGTGCACTTTTGCAACAAAGTGCTGGAGCTGTAAACTCCAGTTAGTGGACGCACAGCCAGGGAGGGGACAAATGGGGAAGGCCGTATTCACAGATACTGCATCTGTCAGTTTCTCATGTGCGAGTTCTACTACTAAAAATAATAATTAATTACACTTGCCCTAATTGGGCCAGATGTGCAACCGACAGCTCAGTCGCAGCTATTGCGCGGCGCATCTGAAGGTTGCGTACGGCTGTTCACTACAAGGACTGGGGGGTCGCCACACACACCCTCAAATACCCCAGCTAATGCTGGCACCCCCTTTAAAGCCGGGTGAACTGAAGCAATGCAGAGTTAAGTGTCTTACTCCAGGACACAAATTGTTCCAGTGGGATCGGAAATCGAACCCCCAAACTTCAAGTCGTGAGCCCGACGCTCTAACTAGTAGTCTACAACCCCAATACTATTGTGCTAATCATAAGCAGAATTTAGCTTCTTGATTTTTTAAAATCTATCAGCGAATTCATCGATGGTAGTGAACTCATATTTACTCGTAATTCCAGGCGGCAGCGAAGATGCAAGGACTGCGGCCGCTGGAGTGCAGGTGTACTATTCCGGCACACTGCCGGGCGAGCTCATTCGCAAGGACAGCTGCCAGTCCGAGTGGATGACCGGCTTCAGAGCTGAGGATTTCTCGCTGTGCGGCTCCACGAAGTCAGCCGGGGTTGCTGATGGAGAGTGGCTCAGCGTCTCCTGCTGCTCGCTGACCAGACACGTGAGAACCAGTGAATTCAATCCATAACGAATGCAATAGAAAATGAGGGTTCTCCTACTGTCGTCGTAGATGGCGAAAGGGGAAAACTTTCGATTCCTTTCCTAGAGATAAATATCGATGCAACAATGTTTAACCAATTATTTTTCATTGTCTAACTTCAGACCAGAGCGTCTGTCATCCTCCTGAGAAAGTTGGTCAACCAGCACGAAAATATGAGCTTTGTTGGCCTTCGCATAAAAAGTATAAATATTTGCAGTCTTTCATACAGAGACAGACGGAAATTCTATCACTCTCATTAATTTTGGTTTTTCAGCTACCGAGGCGGCTCGAGTTCAGCTGTGCGACGCTGCTGGATCAAGCTGCCATGAGGGCCTGACGCGTCTGAGCAGTGGCGAGCTCTCTACAGTGCAGCTGCATGTACCCTGCTCATTGAGCAGTGGTCATGTGACTGTTGGTGTTAAACTTCCCAATGAGACTCAGATAGCTTCAAATTCTGCAAATGAGTATCGTGTGGTAAGAATGCACGTAAACTGTTTCAATAAGTCTAACAGAAAAACCTTAAAGATTTTCGCCGTGCTGCTATTTCTTTATAGTTATCTGGTAATCAGCTGATATTCAACTTTACCGGATTCTTATGGATGCAAGGAGCTGTACTCAGTGTGAGCTATAAGTGCTCCGATGGAACTAGTCAGACAGTAGCGGAGACGCTCGAGTTTGTCGGTGAGATTTCATGGACTACCTAGCTGTATGGTCAAATGCTCGAATCAAACCATTAAGTGCACCTACTAATTTATGATCCATTGTTCATCACCAATCCGAACACTAAGTACTCATCAACCCAACCGCAGTTCCGCCGCAGTCGGTGAGCCTCAGCCTGATCGACGCGCCTCACTGGCTGGTCGGTAAGCCGGCCGACTTCAGCTTCACCACAGACTTCGCCCTGCCCGCACCGGAGCACCGTTGCTCGCTGATCGCCAGCGGCGGCCGCAGCTTCGCCCTGACGCCTTCAGTCGAGATCCCGACGCAAAGAGCCCTCACGAGCGTCTACTCCTATGTGAGGCTCCGGTCCGAGTTCAGACTCACCGTTAGCGCGTCCTTCGAGCACGGTAACGTGTCGTGCGAGTCCCGACTGAGGGGCACCGGCGTGATGGAGACAAGGCAGCTGGCTGTGCCGCGGTTCTTCTGTGAGTCTGAGACGAGCTGCTGCTCATGAGCACACTGCTTGGCTGAGATTCGAACGAAGCCAACTTCCTGGTCTCACATTTACAGACCGCTGCAACACAGTCTTCCTGATGCCGGAGCCTTTCTACTGGAAGGACGGCTCGACAGTCAACCTGACAGTTGACTCATCGGATAGCAACGAGCTGGAGACAAGCCACAGCTGCTGGTTGCAGTCCGACTTCGGAAACACCAGCTTGGCGTCCATTTCGGTAGGAGAATCGGGCTTGGGTTGAAGATTAGTCAGCCAGTTGATTTACTTTCACACCTGCCTGTGTCACACAATTTCAGGACACAAACAGCAGCAGCAGCTACCTGCTGAATGTGAGCCGGAGCTGGGGCAGCGAGGCGACGCTGCAATGTCTGGTAAACCAGTCAGGCCTGTTTGAGACTTGGACTCATCAGCGACTGCCAACTGTGCTGTGTGAGTCCGAGTACATTAGATTTATCCACCAGTATTTCATGAACTTTAAGGCCACGGGGCTAAGAGGTCACTCTAAATATAGTATGAACTGTATTTAAATATGTTCGCCAAACTGTTCGCATAAAAACTAATCGCAGACCCCGCTGCAATGAGCATCATCCTGCAGGACGTCCACGAAGCAAACAGCTCAGTCAACTTTAGCGTCAGCGTCTCGAAAGGCCAGCCTCAGCCCACTGTAAACTGCAGCCTCTCATGGCAAGGAGCAGTTGCTGAGCTTCCGCTCACGCCGACTCTGGTGAGAACTCCCGACTCCTTTTCACTAAAGAAGACGCTCTGTCTCTATCAACAGCTCTCACATTTCAGTCCGGCAGCTTCAATGTGACAAAGGCAATGCACAACGGCTTCATCAGGTGTGACCTTACTCAAAGTAACGGATCGACCGTTCTGTTCACACACAGCGCCTCTCGCAGACTCACGGTTCACCGTAAGCATCCATTTTGTTGCTAGCTAATGTACATGTTGCAGGTCACGGAACCGGTCTTCTCTTCAGACACAAGCCGGAGCAGCTGGTCGGCGCGTGAGCCAGTCGTGCTGAAGGAGGGCCAGCAAATGTGGGTCACCGTGGAGTCGATCGAAGGCAACCCGGAGCCAAAGCAGCGGTGCTGGCTGCAGATGACTGACGGTTCAGTGGTGAGTCATGGGCTCTTGAACTGTGTGCTAACAGGTATATAACTAATACAGCAGTGTACATTGGAACTGCAGGTGCAGCTAAAAGCCAGTCGAGTATACACCAGCAATCTCCACCTCGTGAGCAAGTTCCTGATCACGTTTGTTCGGAGATTCAACTCCGGGCACTTGAGGTGCAGAGCCAGCCAGACCGGCAGATCGGACTACACTCGGGACTTCTGGCAGAACATCACCGTTTTCTGTTAGTTTTTTCTGTGAGACGGTATACTCTTTACTGCATGGGTGTTGCGGCTCACAAGCATTGATTTGAGCATTCGGTTTGTTGCAGTCTCTGCGAACACAGTCGGCTGGTCTGGTCGACTGATCAACGGGTCGGAGCTGATGCTGACGATCCTGACGGAGGAGGGCAACCCGCGACCAGAGCTGCACTGCTCCTTGACCTCAGAGACTGTCAGCATCGACACTGTGACGGTGAGTTGCATTCTACGGCACATCTGATTTTTTTTGTTTTTTTTCAGTATCAACTCAAATAGTTCTGAGATATTTCTGAGTCATCTCATTCTTTGTTTATATCCAGATGATTCCTATATTCGAACGTATGGGGCAAAACAGTGGCTGGGTTAAAAATATTCGGCTGCTGCAACAGTTTATGGAACCGCAGGCGGAAGTCACAATCAGTTGCATGGTCAGCCAGTCGACCGAGAATGGTACAATAATTTTTGGGCCCTCTAAAAATTCCAAAGTTCTTCCTGCGGATTATTGTAAGTTGAAGTGTAAAATGTAAGCATTGTTTTCCAGCAAGCCTTGTTTTTTACTACTTTCCAGCTGCACATAGTCTCCGTTTTTCAGCAGTAAAGCAGGCCGATGTTCAGGGAAGCCTTTTTAATGACAAAGTGCAAGTTGTTTCAATCAATCAATCAATCCGTGCGGCTGCACACTCGGCTACAATAGTTTTTAAGCCGAGCATCGAACCCATAACGGACACAACGGCTTTAGCTGCTGCCGCTGCTGCCAGAGACGACTGGCTGTTCCGCGATGCTCAGACTGGATCTGGAAATGGCCTTCTGGGTCTGGGCTTGGGTCTCCTGGCCGCTGCGTTTGCTATCGGACTGGCGATTGGCACGTATCGATGGCTGAGCAGATCTGGGCGCAGTACTCAGCTGGTTTCGATTCCGATGCGAGTGTCGAGATTGAACTCGCAGCAGCCGTCAACCACGCCTCATCGTGTAAGTGCTTGTTCAAGCCTTTTGTTTTTAATGGCCTCGACAAGACTTCATATTTAATATTATGAACGGGAAAAATTACCTCATTTTAGCCATCTTCAAATCTGAGTGAAATTTCAGCGTGAATAGATTTGTCGAGATCGAAGTTGGTACGCAAAAGCAATAAATTTAAGCAATTTGATTAGTTTAATTATCAATGACTCCTGTCTTTTTAAAACCGTTTTCCTTCCTTTCATTACCTATTTTTTTAAGTCCATAATTTTATAGGAAATATCAGTGGAAGCTGAGGAAGTCCACAGTGTTAATATTGCTCATTTTAATAGTAATCGCAGATTGCTACTCGTATAATTACAACGTAGAAGGGCACTCGGCAAATTTGCGAGTAAGCTACTTTCAGTTCAGTAGTGAGTTAAAAAATAATCGCATTTTAAAAGTATTTTAGGACGAGACTCAACTACTGGTGGCCCTCTGACCATCAGCTGAACCCCTATCTGACCGCGTCTTTCCACACAAAATCTCTGCCCCATTTTTTATTGCCCTCCTCGATGTACATTCTCAGTAGCACTGGCTGTCTAAATGTACATCACGCTTTTTACGTCTACGAGTTCACCCCAATTGTCTCTATTTTCATAAAATTGCTTACGCATTCCTCCTCACTACTGAGCTGAAAGTAGAAAAACTAACAAACAGTTTTGCATCAAACAAAAATGCTGCAGTGGCTAATCTACTCGTAATTCCCATAATTTGGTTTCGTACGGTTTATTTATTTCGGTTGCTGGATGTTTTCTAATTATGCTGCTAAATTAAATTACTTTAATATCGAATTAGTAAATAAAAATAAATTCTGCAATCCCAACAGAGAGTCCCCACTCATAGTTTGGAGTCGAAATGCTTTGTACTATTCTCTGGTCTATTTTATTTGGTGCTAGAACGATTCAATGCCACACAGTATTGCTATATGCTGTAGCCACATCCGTTAGCTGATTCAATCTGCATATCGAAGCAAGCAAGCTTGTCTCAACTGTTAATATAAACAATTCTGCAGCCAATAATACATACGCATAATAAAATTGACACTATCTTATCGTGCGCATGTATTCTAACGTCTAAATTTTGATGAGAAAATTAAATGGACACACATGCTGATGTCTCTCTTTCGTGGCGCTATAATGGTTAATTATTATTATTTCTCAGTGTCGTTATTCAGAAAGTTTGATAAAAAATGAAATATTATAACTATAATTAGTAGCATATTGCTCATTGAAATTCAACAACGCTCTGTCGGTGGTACACCAGCAGATCGACCAGGTCTCTGAGGGCAGTTTCAGTTGCAGATCTCGGAGAATGCTAAGAATTGTATACTGTGGTCATTGCTCAGCTGCTCGGAAAGATCACTGGATGAGAGGTGAGGATCATCAGAGATCATTTCATTCATCTTCAGGGTCAGTTCATTATTTTTTAGCCTCAATGGCCAGATGTGCAACCGACAGCTCAGCCGCAGCTATTGCGCGGCGCATCTGAAGGCTGCGTACGGCTGTTCAGTCTAAGGACTGGGGGGGGGGTCACCACACACACCCTCAATTACCCTAGCTACTCGTAATTCTGGCTTGGTGAACTGAAGCAATGCAGAGTTAATGTCTTGCTCAAGAACACAAATTATTACGCGTGGGTTGAGAATCGAACCCCCGACCTTTCAGTCTTGCGGCCGACCCTGTCAGATACTGTTTTGCAGACGAAAGTTAATATTCTGCAACAATAGTTCTAACACAGTAGCGCCGCAAGCTACAAAAATATTTCCAGAGTCCTTCTCGCTATTTGCTTTTTTTAACATGTTTTTTTAATTTTTCATATTTTTTTAAATTTTTTAATTTTTTTTCACATTTTTACATAATTTGAATTACATTAAATTGATGCTTAAAGTGTATAACAGTGGAGTGGACAGGCGCACACATCGCGAAGTGGGTAAATCCCATAGATTTTTTATGTACGAACCTAAAAAACAAAAAAAACTAGCGAAGTTAGGGTCTGTATAAAAGCTGGCACGGGTGTTGGTATTTCGCGGCCCGGCCCGGCCCGGGCGGCCCCTATTTAGCCTATGTAAATCTATTTTAGTAAATAAGTAAAACAAAAAATACTGACCACTGGCATCAATGTAGTTAAACAAAATTTCTATTAAACTATAATTAACTAACAACTTGATGTTTTTTAAACACAATTTATGCCGTTTTTTCACAAATTAATGCAGTAGCTGTTAAAAAAGTTATTCATAAAACTTTAGCTTTATTGATATCTAAAAGATTCAATATTCAACTCATGAGCCACTAAATTTTATTCTAGGTACACGTATTATTATGCATGCCGCTAATGATTGCACGTTTGCATGTATATGAACGAAAATTAAAGTGTATAAATCTGTGATTTTTATATATACTATACTAAATAAATCTTAATTTTACTTAATACGGTGATTTAATTTCATCTGAAGTCATTCGATCATTTACTAAATATTTGGAAGCTACATTCGTTCGTGGTTCGTTCAAGTAAAAACCAAGGATAATATAAAAATAACTAAACTGAAAGTCAAGGATACAAATTTCGTGGACATAAAATAGCTGCCTTGTTCAGGATTTGACTGAAAAATGTACACTCCCACAATCATGTTTTTATTCGCATATATCAGCCTTGGTATTCTTTGTAGTATCCTTCTTGAAGTATTGATTTGGCAGCCATATAGCTCGTACTTAATAACTGAAAATTTAATGTGAAAACTCACACAATATTTGAACGAAAGCACTACGAAACTTACATGAAATAATTAAATTTGGTGACATAAACAATAATTGCAACCGTGAAAAAGAGGTATATAATTTAAAAAAAGAAATCATAAGTTCCAAAATATAAAACCAAAAATACACTTAAAATGAGTAAGAAGCAACATTAACTGCTAAATTGTTATGTTGTCAAAGTCCGAGAAGAAGCGATCTAGATGCTGAAATACACATTGATTTTTTATTTTGAGACAATACAAAAATATGTAAACAATAACCATGCAAACTCTTTCCAATGAAAAATGCAATAAAGGATCAAGGAATAAAACTAAAAAGGACAAGAATAGATTTTGTTAATAGTAAAAATTATTATTAAAAAGATAGTATTTTCTCATTACAAATTCACAAAAAGAAGCTGGGTAGTTGCATTTCCATGCTGCTTTTATACTTACTGAATTACAAGGAACTGGCAAGTATAGCATGAGACTGCCTGCAACCAAAACCAGGTGCGTGTACATCCAGATGTTGTCGCCAGAAGGTCGCTTAAGGAAACAGAGTCGCAGTGCCCTACAGTAGGTAACTTCGCATTGGCGTTTTGTTGCGACCTTGTAATTTTCGTTACGCCACAATTGTAATTTTTGTTAACTGTGGTTAAGTCACCATAGTAAAATTTCTATACATATTCTAAAAGGATCGAAGTGATGTTACTCTGTATTTATATAGAATTACCTTTTCATGCAATACATGTATGTGTGGCGTGTTGAAAATTATCTAGAACAATTAATTGACTTTGAGACATCATTTACTGGCGTAATAAGTACATGTACATATTGCTTCGAATTGAAAAGATGGCCTAATAAAAATACAATTTGATATTGTGGCCGAGTTACAGCCTACAGTCATCCAGATGGGGGCTAAGACGGATATTCTCTGAGTTAATCAACAAATCAGGGCAGATGTAACCGTCTGAGCTCAACAGAATTAAATGTATTTATGACATGCAAAGCATATGAAAGAAATCAAAGCTGGATATATGCACTCAATGTGCCATAAAGCAGTATGTATGCATATATACAGTTAAAGATGTGTAGCATTTTTAGTAATACTACTAGTAGTAAAAAAGGAAAGTGGTTCAAGTAATTCAAGACACGCACTGTTCAGCGATAAGAAAGAACTGTATATTTTGTTTACTGAAAAATTGTAACTCATTTTATGATTATACACAAGTTTAAATTTTGTGCCACATAGGAGCAAAATAAGGCAGAGTGCAAAAAACGAAGTTCATAGAGAGGCTCGGGAAAATGATAACGATAAAAATTTATTGTCATTTTATTAGCTTGTATAAAATGCATATTATAATGAAAACCAATGCAAAATGCCAGTGGAAATTTAAAAAATCGATGATTTAGAATTTTGCTTATTACGTTCTTGAAAAGTGCAATAAAATCTAAAATTTTAATAATAAATAAATAAATTTTTAGTTAAACTGACACTGGACTTTTATTAAATATAAATATTGGAAAAATATTTGTTTAAGTACACTGCTGCCAGTGATGCCAGTATGTATGCCAGTGTCGGTTGCCAGCTTTTATACAGACCCGCGAAGTTAAGCAAAATAGAATTTTCCGGCCTGACTGCCCTTGATCATCACAACCAATTGCCACTGGTTCCTCTCCCAAGGGCGGCTGTGAATGGTGCATGTATCACCCACTGATTCAGGCCATAACAGGATCTGTGGCCAGTTGACACTTGCATCCAGTTTATCGTGCCATTGAGCTGGAATACAGGCTTGCAGTCCAGTCGCTAGTTGGGCGGCGCCAACCCTTGGTCCGCGCCTTCCCGCTGTGTCCCCTCAGGAGCGGCCCTGCTGCTAAGTCAAGTAAGTCAAAGTCGGTCGCCAGAGGTTTCCTTTGCAGGGCAGCCGGGTTTACCTGACGTCTGCGTCTGCAAAACTTTCTTTAGCTAAAAATATGCCAGAAAAAAAGCATAAGATAAAGAAATTGGATAGATGCTTGCATTGTCAAACCTAAAAATTGTATTGAAGTTACGAACTTAAGTAATAAATTCAGGATTAATATTTATCTAATTACTAATTTACATACGAGTACATGCAATGCATCTAGCAGCCGTATAAAATTTTAGAATAAGATTGCTGTAGTTGACCAAAAAAGGAGGCTAAAAAAAGCTTTTAATACTCGTACTTCATAATTCGTGGTTTGCATTTACGAGCGTAAAAGACACTCTAGCACTCTGCATAAACAAAATTATTGATAAAAAGGTCGGTACTGCTGCAACTCCAGGCAGCTTTCTATATCAACAAGAAGAGAAAGTTCGCAACCGAGCCAGCAGTTTTCACTCCAAAGCACAGCTGCTGCTGCTGCTGTTTCAGTTGCCAAAGGAAATCAAAAACTGAAAGCTGCTCTTCTTCATCAGCTGTCATGGCGCAGCTCTTGGTGCTGAGTGCTCTGTGTGCAGCTCTTTGTGCTCTTGGAGGCGGTGAGTTGTCTGTCTACCCTCAATGTCAGATATATTGTAAGCCTTTATCTCTCACGTGAAAGCGCCTGCTCTCTTACAGCGGCGAGCTCCATCAAGTTCAACATCACGACAACAAACGTCGCGGCTTCCTGGCAGTCGTCGGAATTCGGCAACAGGTGCTTCAGAGACACGGCTGTTCTTGAGCAGTGGGATTACTTTCACACGACGGACACCCCAGACTCTCATGGATACCAGTGGCTGCTCATTAAGCTGTTCCGTGCAATCCGTGTGCAATCAGTCACTGTCTATGGCAGGGCAGCAGGTGAGTTGTCTTGTCCACTTCTGTCTCTTCCGCTTCACTTCTTTCTTACTTCTCTTCTCACTGCAGTGCCCAGCAGAGCACAGAACATCGAGATTCTGCTGAGTGACAGACTGCCATCGGGTCTGAATACGAGCAGCGATAGTTGCTATGGGACTCTGTCCGGTAGCTTGAGCTCGCTCACTCAGTGCGGAGTCACCCAGAGTGAGCAGACTCAGACTCACAAGGTGGCCTGCAGCTACTCTGGCTGCCCGAATGTGGGTTCATATACTCTGTTGTTACTGAGTGCAAATAGGTGCAAATAGGTGCAAATAGGTGCAAATCGGTGCAAATAGGTGCAAATAGGTGCAAATAGGTGCAAATAGCTGCAAATAAGGTGCAAATTGGTGGCTAAAACTCACGAAATTTCAGCTGACTGAGTACATCTTGCTAAGGAAGAACGTTCGAAACGAGACTTATAAATACTTAAAGTATATTAACTTTCAAGCTCTGGAAGTCGAAGAAGGTACGACTTTAGTTAAATAAGCTCAATTATGTCTTCACGGGGCATTTTTGACTCTAAACAAACTTTCTCTCTTTCAGCATCTCAGAATGCGCAGATTTATAGGTGTGAAGTGTCTGGCGGACGCCTCAGTAACTGCAGACTCAATGCTTTGCAAACTTTGAAAAATGGCGACAGAGCTTGTATGAAAGTCTGCCCACCGTGTCAGCTTCCGACAACTGATGCAGCATCTTGTCACATTGCTGCTCCAAGTGGCAGAATCACACAGCTGAGAGTTGTGAGCTCACGGATGAATTTATTTCTTTTTAAATGATTTTCACAGACTATTCGACTAAATAATAGGAATAAGTGGAATGAGCAATTATGAATGGTAAAAAATCGTGTTTTTATACGATTTTAGCCAGTTCCTTAAATTTCTTTCACCATTTTCAGAATGGGCACCCAGACTTCTTTTTAATTGTAATTTTCATACCGACTGCGGAAAGTCAAGGAGGAAACTTCACGTGCAACTTTAACTGCTCGAGCGATTTGCCTCAGTCAGCAACTGAACCAATCGGTTTCTTTGGTATGCAGTTTTTGTGTGTAATTTTTACCTCAGACAGGTGAATTCAAATTAAACTTATAGATTTGAAAAGCAACCTTGTACTATTCAAACTGTTTTAATCTAGGATATTGGTATTTTGCTAGCAGCCTAGCAGCAAGGACTACTCAAGTACATAAATATAGGACGCAACACTCGAAATCTACGGTAAATGTTTTGAAGGCAACTTTTCGCCGAAAAATATACAGAGATAGAAGGTTTTAATCTTATGAGAAAAACGTTTAAAATAATGACAAGACCAATTTAACATGCATAATAAATAAATGCGTTGTTAGAGCAGCATGTGAGACACAAAATAGTGTGATTAGGACTTTTTTGACACTGCTAAGAGACCTAAATACTGTTTTAGTGTTGAAAATCGTGAAACTTCCTATCTCCGTAGTGTATTTTTCCGATGAAACCTGCCTTTAAAACTATTTCTGAACAAAAAACTGCAGTACAAATTTTTTTTGTACTGCAGTACAAATGACACCCTAGCAGCAGGTGCAGTACAAATGACAGCCTAGCAGCATGTGCAGTACAAATGACACCCTAGCAGCAGGTGCAGTACAAATGACACCCTAGCAGCAGGTGCAGTACAAATGACACCCTAGCAGCAGGTGCAGTACAAATGACACCCTAGCAGCAGGTGCAGTACAAATGACACCCTAGCAGCAGGTTCAGTGCCAATGGCTAAGCTAATTTTCTGTTGCAGAAGAGAAGCCCAGAAGTGTCAGCATTGAGCCCAGCAACAGGGTCCAGATTGGATCAAGGATATTTCTGGCTCCAGGCACGGAGTTTCACTTCAGCTTCATCACAGAAGCTGCGTACCCAAGTCCCATCCATGCTTGCAGGCTGGTGAGAACTGCTGAGCAGGAAACTAAAGAAGATACTTCAGGTGTTCAACTGCATCCATTCACAGAGGTGAGAAAATTCTGTGCAATCTTACTACTTTCATTTCCCATTCTGATATTCTCTCATCAAATGCTTTTTCAGAGATCTGTCACTGACGCATCAGCCAACAAAAGCCATGCAATTACCAAGATCTCAGAGTACAGACTCAGCATTAGCGCACACATGCAAGCAGCTGGGCAAAAGATACAGTGCGTATCGACTGTCGGTGAAAGCAGTGGAAAAGTGGGGAAATCAATTTCGCTGCCTGAGCTTGTAGGTAAGCAAACTATAGAAGGCGAACACTGGCAGGTGTGATACCTGGAATTTCTCACCTAATTCACCTGTCTAATTAGATGAGGATAAGTTGAATTGAAACGATAAAAATTACAGTACAAAGCAAGCCAGAGTTTCTGCTACCGCCAATCACGGATTGGAAAGACGGCCACTCCGTCTCAGTTGCTGTCGACTCAACAACAGACAGCTCTGTTTCAACCAGCCACCGCTGCTTGCTGGAGACTCGAGACGGCAACAGAAGTCTCAACCTTACTCAAGTGAGTCTCGCTTTGGTTTCGTGTCGTTGTGATGTCGGTTTCCAAAACTTAAGACTGTTGCATAAGATTGAGTGCAAACGTCAGATGAAATTCCTAAGTATGGATTCCTTTTCTTCCATACATGTCCATACACAGGACTTACTTATTCTAGCACGGTAGACTTCTCAAAACGAAATTCCAGGGTAAAAATCAACTCAGCACATTCAAAATCAATGTTGATAGACACTGGGGAAACGCAGCCTCTCTGGTCTGTTTGGTAAATCAATCTGGGCTGATCCAGACATGGACTCGACATCGGCTACCGAAGGTGCTCTGTGAGTCTCTGATGCCATGACTTTCTTCACAAGCCCATTACTGCATTTGAAGATTAAATCACGATTGCATTTTCGAATTCAGACAAGGCCGAAGGGCTGGCCATCCGTATTTCGTCTGGAGACCTGGTGACTGATGAAGAAGCCAGCTTCTCAGTGACTGCATCTGACTCAGGATACCCAGCGGCTCTGCACCAGTGCAGAATCGAGAGCAAGAGCCTCGGAGAAGACAAGGTATGAGGCTGATGTTATTGCTCATTCAGAGTTCCCAACCAGCATTTCAATGCTACAATTTCGGCTGACCATTCCGCAGACTGCAGAGTCAGACGGCTCAAGTCACTGGAGATTCACGCCTCAGCGAGGGCACAACGGTGAACAAATCAGATGCGATGTGGTGCAGAAACTGAGTGGCTCTTTGATATTCAGTCAGACTGTAAACAACTCTAATCTGGAGGTTAAATGTGAGGCTCATGCTTTATTATGCTGCATGCTGTCATCCCAATCGATGCAGTAGGGCTGCTTGCACTTCAGACAGGGCAATCGTCACGTGGCCCAGCAAAATCGCTCCGAAAAAGGAAGGCGAGGCTCTGTCATTCGTTGTGCTCGCAGACGGCAACCCAGAGCCCAGCAGTCAGTGCTGGCTGCAGCTGGTATCTGGCGCACAGGTGAGTCTTTGATTTGGGATGATGCTGGTATCTGGCTCACAGGTGAGTCTTTGATTTGGGATGATGCTGGTATCTGGCTCACAGGTGAGTCTTTGATTTGGGATGATGCTGGTTTCTGGCTCACAGGTGAGTCTTTGATTTGGGATGATGCTGGTATCTGGCGCACAGGTGAGTCTTTGATTTGGGATGATGCTGGTTTCTGGCTCACAGGTGAGTCTTTGATTTGGGATGATGCTGGTTTCTGGCTCACAGGTGAGTGTTTGATTCAGGATTGATGCAGGTTTCTGGCGCACAGGTGAGTCTTTGATTTGGGACTGATGCTGGTTTCTGGCTCACAGGTGAGTCTTTGATTTGGGATGATGCTGGTATCTGGCGCACAGGTGAGTCTTTGATTTGGGATGATGCTGCTTTCTGGCGCACAGGTGAGTCTTTGATTTGGGATGATGCTGGTTTCTGGCTCACAGGTGAGTCTTTGATTTGGGATGATGCTGGTTTCTGCCTCACAGGTGAGTCTTTGATTTGGGAGTGATGCTGGTTTCTGGCTCACAGGTGAGTCTTTGATTTGGGATGATGTTGCAGTCTCGGTGTTTCATAATAATCGCTATTTTCGTTCCAGGTAGACCTGCATAAGCTGAAGCATTCCATGTTTGAGAGCACCTTCAACGTCACTGTTGATAGGTCAATGAACCGAGCCAATTTGAGCTGTGTTTTGACTCAACCTGGACTTCCATCTTCAACAGAGCAGAGGTTCACCCAATTGATCACAGTTTTTTGTAAGTTTACAGTATCCATTTTCATAGGGTTCATAAAGAGGTATACAATTTGTAAATGCGTGCGTATTTTTTGAGCCAATGGAAACATTTCCTGTCGCTTCGGAGGCTCTGAGTTGAAGCACTTCTTAAATCGAAGACTGAAAAATAATATCGACCCAATCATCCTACAGATCAGCCTCAGCCTCCACTCACCATCGACTTGGCTCAGACTGTCTACGAAGGCACCGACGTCACCTTCACGGTGCGGTCGGGCGCTGGAAACCCCAATGTCACCCACAGATGCCACGTGTACAACGGAGAAATTGTGAGCGCAATATTTGCTCATCCATTCAACTGACGTGCAGCTTTGATTTAGCATAGAGTTGATCATTTCAGGAAGTTCAAAACAGCATGAAAATCGAATCGGAGTACTTGACAATGGTGAACTATGCACCCAACAGTCATGACACATTTGTGAGCTGCACGGCCGAGCAGATGCACCGCTCTGATGTTGTGTTCACCAGCAGCATCAGAAGGAACATCACCGTAAATTGTGAGAAGTCAAATGCCATTTTATTAGCATGCAGCCTGCCATTTACTTGAAAACCGGAGTATCCACTTTAACTTCAGACTTTGCGCGCAACTCCATGGACATCAGTCCGACAGACGGAGTTCTTGCTGGAGATCGAGTCGAAGGGACACTCAGATCTCATGGTGGCCGGCCTGCCGTCACGCGTCCTGAGTGTTCGCTTGGAGGCTCTGAGCTGACTATGGAAAACGTATGCTTTTTCATCACCTGAGTGCTTTTGAATTGAATGTAAACCTTCTTCAGGCAACCTAAATGATCAATTTGGGAATTTTCCTACAGTTAACAAGGCGTCCCACCGAAGTGAAGTTCACGTTCCGTGCATCGAAAGAGCACCACGGCAAGGTGCTCGCCTGCAAATTCGTACAGGATGAGCGACTGATTGAGTGGAGGAGAGACAAACTCAGCGTCTTCTGTAAGTACAGTTTGAGTTGTTTATTGGTGTGAAAGTATGGGGGTATCTTCTACATTGAAAAGTAACTCGTTAAGCCACACTGATGTAAATGTGCACTGCTTTTTCGCACCTGTAGACAAAGCGGATTTCGACTCTGAGGTAAGAATCATAAATAGAAAAGTCAGGTGGAACACGACAGTCCAGTTCAGCATCTCCTACTCTGATGTGGGAAACCCGTCCGCCAAGCACTTCTGCCGCATCGGCTCTCGGCCACTCACCGATGCTGAGGTGCGAAAATACTGACCAACATTTTTGTGCCCGCTTTATGTAAGTAACAAGGTAATTAGAGGTTGTAATGGAAAACATCTGGTCAAAATACATTTCAGTCGGTTTCGGCATCACAAAGATTGTTGCGTTGGAAGTTCAAGGCTCAAGTCGGAGACAACGGTCAGAAGATCGTCTGCCAGGTGGTGCAAAATGATCGACATGGCGGCCTCGTCTTTAACCAAACAGTTGCCAGCCAGACTCTGGATGTGCTCTGTAAAGATTTTGTTTATCAGTTGTATTTATTGCTTCAATAGAGCTATTTATATTTATTCCAATATATTGAACCACTTTGACTGTCACAACATTGTTTTCTTAATCTCTATCTTTTCAGACCCAGTCAGCTACTCAGGATTTCTATCCCAGCCACCGTCGGTGACGGAGGGCGATCCCTTGGTTATTTCTTTCTTTTCAACAGGAGGAAACCCCGAGCCTCGTCACCGATGCTGGTTGCAGACACCTGCAGGTCGGATGGACGCAGTCGCTCTAACAGAGGCGAGGACAGGTGTGGACCTCGTGACGAGCTTCAGTGTGACTTCCGTAAAGCAGATGAATGGAGGATCTGTGGTTTGCCGCGTCTCTCAGATGGGCCTCGAGGACCTGGACAAGGATTTCTCCCAGAACATTACTGTTTTCTGTGAGTTCTCTGTCGCGACTGCTCCAACTTTTATATCAATATAAAATCTAATAGAGGCTTGCAGTGCGTTCGTTTTTCCGTTTGCAGTCCGATCGGAGGTGGATCTGACCGGCTCAAGGATTTCAGGATCCATTGTGCTCATCAGCATCAATGTGACGGACGGAAACCCGACACCGCTGGTGAACTGCTCGCTGCTCTCGAGCTCTGGAACTCGACATGTGGGTTCTCAGTGTGCACAGTTGCTCCGCTTCTATTTGCATTGAGTAGCTTTAATGCAGCCGAACCCGTCATTTTAGGAGGTGTCCAGGAATTACTCGACAATGCTGAAAGTCGGACTGCATGAGATAGAAGTCGATCTGCTTTCAAGAGACCAGCCTCAGTCAGCCAACGTCACGTGTTCTGTGAAGCAATACTATGCGGGTTTCAAAAGCAGCAGCCTTGTCTTCTTGGCACTCAAAGCTGACGAGAGTTTCCAAGCTAGCGACCAAGAAAGTGAGCAGTTCTGTTTAGTCCAGCTTAGCTGCATTAATAAACTATTGTCTTTTAAGTTAATCGTATTGTAATGTCTTATCATATTGCTACCATTGTATTATCGCTACAAAAACTGATCAATGCAGACCATGGGAGCCTCAGCTGGAATCAAATGTTCCAAATTCTCTGTCTGTGCGCAGTGGTTGGTGTCGCCATCGTTCTGTCCATCTCGCTGCCTGCCACAGTCTACGTCTGGAGGCGAACTGCATCGCCTCGGTTGGGAATTCAGCGGCAGCACGGAGCAGCCACAGACAGGAGACCAGCTGACGTACCTCTGGTCCCTGTGACTGCTGCTGAGCGAGATCTCAATGTAATATTGCTTTTCAGAATTGCTTGCTCATTTTGCTGTTTAATCTGTGTGTGAGGCTGACAATCTGTGGGACACTTCAGACCGTCTACTACTATGAGGAGAACCCGGCGCTTCCGGATCGGCCTCCAAGCGTTGAGGAGACGGACTCAAATGTAAGTCTATTGTCTGCATCTTTGCCAGATGCTCTCAGTGCATGCTCAGTGCAGGATTCAGTTCCGCTCATTGCAGATGGTGCACTGTTCTGAGGAGGAGCAGACGGCTCAGGGAGCTGTCGAATTCTACGTGCAGTGAAAGTGATTTGCAAGTTGGAGTTTCACTGCTCAGACTCTGTTTTGGAGAAACGAAACTGCATATATGAGAGTATTGGCTGACTGAGCTTGCCTATATAGGCTCTGTTGCGCCGTTTGAAAGTACAACTGAGTGGCACAAAGATTTGGTAGAATAAACAAAGTCTCGGTTTCGATATATTATTTTTAAACGATGCTATCAAAAACGATGCACAATAATGGTTATTAATCTAGAATTGGAGTGGCGTTGGGCACGGGGCACAAAATGGGGTGGTGGGCTCACAAGGATGTACAATCAATAATTCAATAGTTAATTAGTTCACGCACGCATTGGCGGTTAGCGTAAAATTTTAAAACAAGCCACAGGTACAGCGACAGACCCAGCGTTGCCTCAGACTCAGTGCATGCTTTCAAGGTTCCTGTGTATAAGACTGGCAATGCTTTCCAGACACTAAGTAGCGATAGCAAAGTATTTTGATTTTGCTTTTGGTCTTGCCGAATAACATTCTTTTAACAATAACTCGATTAACTTGAGAATCACAGATGCCTCTGCTACAAATTAGCTATTAGAGCAGTCAAAATGCTAACAAGTACACGAGACTGATTTGCATAATTTTTGTTTTTCAAGAAACGGCCATCAAGCTGCGATCCTCCAGTCTTTCTCGTCTGGTAGTCGGGATTGAAGCTTTTTTGGCCTGACTCAATGAGACAATGCCTGACAGAGCATTGAGAATAAAATCAATTTTGGAAGGCTTGCAGAAGGGTTTAAATCACTTTATAAGCCTTGGGTTTCTTTTTGTAGCCATTGGTGTTTGATGAGTGTCATTGAAATAACCTTTTCTACAGATCTAGTGCATATATTTGACATTTTAATCCGGTTTGAAGACTCTCTAACTCACAGTATCAGTTTACTACTTAAAATGCTGTCTTCTTTGCATGATATTTTTTGTAACAGGGTCTATGAAAGTTCAGCATGTGATCTACTGACCCATTACTTTATTAGTCACTCAGGAGCTGCACTTCAGTGTGTATCTCTTGCAAAGTGGAACTTGTGTTTGGCATCGGAATAAACAGATGCACCACCTCATCTCCTCTGCTTTAGCCGCTCGAAAACAATGTTTTATCAAGATTACACACTTTGGCACCTACACATTGGCATTGAAGCGTGCAGTAGCGTGCAGTAGAAGTGTGCCGTCAGCCTAGTGCACTTGTCTGTGCTTAGAGTGACTGATTTTCTCTTGTTGGTTCGACGACTTGAATAGTTTATAATTCCATTTTGCAGGCTTCTCCGTTATGCCGTAAAGACGGTCTCTGATGAGAATGTCACCGAAGGTGTACTCGACCCGGAGGGTTGTGGTTCGGGCTGGGACTTCTGGCCGGATATCTTGTATTCCGTATTTCAGGAAGAGTACCGCACTCTGTGCTGCTTTGAGCTGCCATTGCGCCAGGTGAACCTACTCCAAAGACTACTCAAGTAGGACGGGAAACCTCGTTTCTTGGAAAATTTGAGGAGCCAGGTTTTCCCGAAAAAATACACTACGGAGATGGGAGGCGGAGATGGGAAGATCCTATCTTTAGATAGGAGGCAGACCCAATGTTCATTTTTTTATGTTTTGCCTTTCTTATAGGTCTATTGATTTTCATAAAGCTTTTCGTTCAGAAAATTAGGATTCTATGTTAATCTTTTATTCTGCGTACATTCCCTGTACCTAAAAATCATAAAAATGCATGGCACAGCTCCACTCATTGGTTCTATGAATCTGTTTTATCATCTCTGTTACACGCATTGTAACACGGTCAGCTAAGTGTTACAAAATAGATTCAAAAACCAATGAACCGAACCGCGCCATTCAAATGGTTTTCAGGCACAGGACATGTGCAATTGTACGTAGAATAAGAAATTATAAACATAGAATCCTAATTCTCTAAATGAAAAGCTTATCCTAGGCTTTGGAGATGTGTTCGGCGCCGGAGTGAAAGGCTCTCACCTGTTTGCGGCACAGCCCGGTGGTGCAATTGCTCTCCCAGTTGCCCATATAGCGACCCTGCCTGAAGGGTAGTTTAGGCCAGAGGATGACGGTCTCTGAGGAGGCCGACCTGGTCCACTAAAAGCGGGTTGGCGGAGCCATACCAATTGCAAGAAATAAAGAGCTTCGCAGTTAGGATCACCCAGAATCTCTCGCCCCTGATGGCGCCCAATCTTTGCCTCTTATGGCTATGGCTCACCCCTGCCTATCCAAGATTACTGCTCTCTTTGTGATGCAGCCCAAGCTTTGTGCTACGCAAAGGGGGATTCCAGTTTTTAGGTGGCCCGGGTCCAGTACCCATGGGGAACTCAACCCACTATTCAAAAGGCAGAGCCAAATCCGTGCTTAGGCAACCCCGTTTAACAACAACAGCGGGGCCTGTGAAAGTTCAGCGGTTGGATCTACTGACCCGATACTGTATTAGTGCACTTCAGCGTTTTTCTCTTGCAAAGTGGAACTTGTGTTTGGCATCGGAATATACTTTATACAGATGCGAGATTCTGCACCACCTCGTATCCTCTGCTTTAGCCGCTCGAAAACAATGTTTTATCAAGATTAGACTCTGCGAAACCAACGCATTGGCATTGAAGCAGTGTGCAGTCAGCATAGTGCACTTCCTTTGTCTTTAGAGCAACTGATTTTTCTTCTTGGTTAGACGACTTGAATAGTTTATAATTCCATTCTGCAGGCTTCTCCGTTATGACTTCACTGATAACTTTGATAACCCTTACCAACTAAATTTCATCTAAACCTGCATCTCTGACTTGCGTGTTCACTGGCCTTCAGCTTTTGGACCTTCAACTGCTATTTGAAGTTTAATAGAGTTCTGTCCAATTGCTGGTTGGACAAATAACCGAAGACGGAAGTTAATGACCAACACATACCAGAGACTGAAATTACTCGTAGCAGCACGGGACAGTGAATTTGAAACAGTTGGAAGATGGCTGCCGAGGCGTCTTAAGAGCGAGGCTATTTTTAGAGACAGAACTGGACCTCTTCGTACACCAAGCGCGCTGAGAAGCCTAAATTATCGATCGTGCAACTGTTTGCGAAAGCGTTCAACGCACACAAGCGCAACAGATTAAGCGGCCCAATTGGGGAGCCACCGCACGCAAAATTACACAGACAGACGATACGATGATTTATCTGACAAGTTATTTCAGACGCAGAATCTCGTATAGCAGTTCGTTAAATTCGGAGTATACTTGTAGATTCTGTGACGTGCAGAGTTTAATTTGTCACAGATAAATTTTGAGTTCGAAAATGGAAATAAAAATCATTGGCCCGCACAGTCGCTGCCATGTTCTGCGAGCCTCATCAGCAACAGGCTTCACCCAAGGCACCCAAGCCAGCAGACGGGAGCATCGGCCACCAGACTTTTGCGCTGATGGCGGGATTCAATACCGAATCACAGGCGATTACTTCTGATAAAAATGATCAATGCTAAAATAATAAAGAACTACTATTCATATTGCAATCAGCACAATGAACTATGAAATGTAAAACAGTATATTATGCAATTTCCAATCGTGCAGCACACTCAAATCTCATCTCGAAATTTTAAAAACTTTTCATTCACGCGATGGATTTCGATATCGCACTCCCGTAGCTCTATATAGTACTCATAGTAGCTATTTAACTTGATTTGTTGGTTTTGTCGAAATGTATATAAATCGCACTTGTGTTCCACCAATGAAAATGAGATTAGCGGTATCAAGACGTTAATCTTCACCAAACGTGCAGTTTTAACCAAGGAGAGAAATTTCGCAACGAGCCAGCAGTTTTCACTCCAAAGCACAGCTGCTGCTGCTGCTGTTCAGTTGCCAAGGAAACACTGAAAGCTGTCTTCCTCATCAGCTGTCATGGCGCAGCTCTTGCGCTGTGCGCTCTGTGTGCAGCTCTTTGTGCTCTTGGAGGCGGTGAGTTGTCTGTCTGCCTTCAATGTCAGATATATGTAAGCCTTCATCACTCATGTGAAGCCCTGCTCTCTACAGCGGCGAGCTCCATCAAGTTCAACATCACGACAACAAACATCGCGGCTTCCTGGCAGTCGTCAGAAATACTTCACAGGTGCTTCGGAGACACGGCTGTT
>NIVC01003707.1:0-35000 GCA_002269645.1 Macrostomum lignano
CTATATTTCATAATTACATTCGTAGCAGGTGCAAAAGATCATAGTTTGCATTACGTATGTCTAATGAGCGGTGACGATGTTGTTTTATTCAAACTGCTCACCCTTAGACTGCCTGTCCTCACGCATTCGGTGCCTGCTTGGACTTCGCCAACTGCCGCCAACTGTGCCCTCGCTCTCATCGGCTTTTGCCAGCTGCCCAGCTCGTTTCTGGATTCAAGGGCTTGTACAGGGTGCTCCGGACCCCGGTGTCTGTCGCACAGGTCACATTCTTGGCGCTGTGTCTGCCGCACGCATCAGAGTGCTTTTTGTCAGCCCGGCACCAGGTATCGAGATGGAGCTGGATGGTCGCAAAATCAACGTCAGCGGAAGTTCAGAGCCGATCAGACCCGACAGTTGCTTCCAGTTTCTCGTCCACGGCGCTCAGAATGTACTTATCAATCTCACGTACTCGCTGCTACTTCCAGACGGATCAGAATGCGTTATGAGAACCTTTGTGCTCCTACCTCCGAGAGCTCTACCTCCAAATGTGACACTGATTAAATCCAGCCTCAGCGTCATGGACACTTCTGTGCTGAATGTGTCTCTCTCCACAGTGCTGGTGTTGAGTCCAAACGGGTTCCCGAGCAGCAGTGTGTGCGATCTAAGACTCGACAATCTAATTGATCTGCACTCCGAGCGAAGTGTCTGCAACATGCGTTCAGCGGTTGAGTCCTCGACTGTCGGTGGCGTGTTCTGCAAGTACATGGTGGAGCCAGTGTGGTAAATTTACTCCTGCTTTTGAATCTTACCCGCTTCTAAACGTTGTTAGCAATGTACAAAGAAGCGAAACATAAATCAGTCCTAATATTTTACTGAATAAAATAAAAAGTAGAATGATTAATGTATCATGTGAATAGTTGTGGCTCCGGTAAAATATATGATGCATGCATATGTTTTTTGTTAACTTTCAGGCCTGACATCTACGGAAAACTGACGTTCCGAAGTGGAGTCACAGCAAGCGGTATCATCGAGTACATGAGAGGCTTTCTCGTTCCGAGTCCAAGCCAAGCCCACATACGATTCGAACCAAATCGCAATGCCGCTACCAAGACCTTCGTTCTGATGTGCCAGGCTTGGAGTGGACTGCCGCCTTACTTCAGCTACACCAGCTCTGGTTCTCTTGTTCCATCCGTCCTTCCTTCTACAGCCATGGGTGGGACAGTCATCTTCAAGATCAGCGTGCTGCACAACGAGCATCTTCCTGTTGTGAATAAAGATTTTTTACTTTTGGTGTTCTCAAAGACAGGGAGAACGAGTACGTGAGTCAGAAATTACAGCGAGAGCGAGGCTTCATGCTGCAACGGCACGGAGAAAACTACGGCACCCAGATTCGGGTCGGCGACATGGTATCAATGTTCTTTTGTGACGATAATACATCCGAGTTGGGCGCTCTCGTTCTGCAAGGCTTCGGCGACGATGCAAGTGGTGTTCTGGAGTACCAGCTGCCGAACTCAATGTCCTGGCAGACTTTGAATGTATCGCAGACAAGCCTGCGTTTAAGCAGTACCGTATGCTGTCGCATTTCAAGGACTCAGCAAAAACTGCGGATGCCTTCTCAAGCATCCAGTGCGTGGGAAGCATTTCATCTATATCTTCCTCCACGCAGCAGCTCTCTGACTTCCTAGCAGATGACGTCAACAGTACGGGGCCTGTCACCGCGATGTTCCTCCCAGCCAACGCTTCGATCCGATTTCGGCCTACGTCCCGGCGTCCTGGTCCCGCAGTCGCGCCATCCTTGCTTTTACAGCCGCAGAGAAGCTGGTCGATCAACAACAAGTCTACATCAACCCACTCGTTGTCAGTAGCGTGGTCAACAAAAGTGCAGCCAGGGTAGTGGTACGTCCAGTGACGGTTGGCTGTGACAATCAGCCGTGGTCAGGTCTCCAGACTGATGTCTGTAAAATCTGTGGTGGAAATGGTCGCTCATGCATCGACTGCAACGGTGATGCGAATGGCACAGCGATCTGGAACGACTGCGGCAACTGCGTTGGTGGAAGAACTGGCAAAGCCATGCGATATGGCAAGGACTGCGCTGGTCGATGCAATGGATCCTTTGTCTCGCCAATCCCTGGTCTGTGCTACAATTCCAGTCGATATCCGACTGCTGATGAGTACATCCGCTCGGTGTGGTGCGATGGCAACGTGAACAGCACTGCGCGCACCAATAAGTGCGGCTTCTGTACCGAGGGAAGCACCGGACGATCCACTAACTTCGGCGTGGGACCTTGCGGCTGCAGCAACGACACTTCTTGTATCACAGGCTGTGACGGTGTCGTTGAGCCATCGGTGTCGCTCCGAAAGACTCTGGACAAATGCGGTCGTTGTCTACAGCCCAGTGACCCACAAAGAGACATCTGCGATCGGATTCACTTCACAATAAGCCGACATGCATGCGTGGGGTCGTACGCTGCTCAGCAGCAAGTGACGATCCTCAGCAGCAGCATCAACATCTCAATCAGCTCAATTGCTCTGCGCCTGATGAGGGTGACCGATCGGGTAAGGCATCAATTCCATTTTTCTAGGATAAACCAAAAGCTCTTTTACGCCGCCATCAAATCGCACGAATTTACACAACGATGTAAAATGCGGCAAAAATTTGTACAAGCCGTGTAGTTCGTACATTTATCTAGATGATGACGAAAAAAGCGAAAAAAGGAAATAAACCTTTCCTTGCCTGAAGGTATAATTACACTGATAGTAGATGCAGGTGCATAAAGCAGTCTAGATAATAATTCCAGTAAGAATCAGAATCCTGAAGCTTTAATTGATAAGTTTGTAAGTAACGTTAATAAAATAAAAAAGACTTTCTCTGCTTTCGCATTGACAGTCCTTCTACATGGAGCTTCAAGCATTGTCCATCGATATATCTTCTGGTCTGTTCCGCTTTTCCGCACCTTTGAGTCTCGTGGCGGGCCAGTACGCCCTGCAGGTGAAATACTTGACCGCTTCCGGTGCTACAGTCATCGAGGACGTTTCCGGTGGAAACTTGACTATTTTTGGACCTCCCAGCTTGTCCAGCTTGAGTGTCGGGAGTGGACTCACACTAGAAAATCCCGTTTACTCTCTGCCAGTGAGAGGACAGGGATTCGTCAACACGCCCGATCTCGCCTGCCTTCTCTACTGCAACGATCTTAGCCGCCACACCCGATGCGACCCGCGCACTGGCTTTCTCACTGTGCCGGCTATATTCGACAGCGCGACCAGAGTCACCTGCAACATCTCTGCGCTGGCCAAAGTCGGACAGCCGTTGCAATGGAAGCTCAGCGTCATGAACTGCAAGCCGCAGACACTCAGCAACGATGCATATGCGGTGTTCAAGTGAGTGACTTGTTTCTCGTTATTACAAATATAACTATTTGAGCTAAGTCCTTGAGTTGTCCTTGAGTGACACATTGATTACACTTCTTGCAATCACCGACCAGGCAAAACTCTCTGTCGCTCTCGATACGCTCGAGTAAGGGTCCAGTGCTGCTCTCAGCAACTTATGACGCCATTGGCTACCACCTGCGTCTCGAGTTTGACACAAACATCCAACTGCGACAGACAGCATGCTCAGCCATCTTTAATGCGTCGACTCTTGCGCTGATAGGTTCAGGCTCAGAGTGCTACGCGCGGGCAAACGTTCTCATCGTGCGGAAAGATCGCGGTACTGCAATCTGCTCTGGCTCACGAATCAGCATCAATTCGAATATCATTTATGTGGATGGCAGTGACGTCAGCCTGGCCACCAGTTCCAGTGTCAGCAACGCTGTTGTGAATACAAACAGTCGGGAGCCGCCAGTCATCTTTCTGGCCGGAGTCCAGTCAGATGCCAACAATGTAGCCACCGTCGGATTCTGCGACGCGTTTACCCTGTATGCCACCGTCAGAGGATCGATGGTACAGCGGATCACTTGGGACATCCGCTGTGCCACAGGCTCGACCTGTCAAACAACTGAGCTGGCCGCATTCCAGTCAAAATTTTCTACAGAAGTCACTTTCTACGCCGGAAAGGATGTTAGTGCTCTCCAAGTGCTCAAGTCAGAGAATATAACTCCAAAATATTCATCAGCTCACATTCTCATTTCTTTGCTTTGTATCTTCAGATTCCACCTGGCGAGTCATACAACATCACGGCTTTTGCCCAGAACGAATGCGGAACGCAGTCAAATACTGCGAGCATTGTAGTAAAACGACTCGACGAACGAACGCCATTCAGCATTAATATCTACGGACAGCAAAAGCATGTGATGCCCGATCAGCCGTACAGTGCTGTGCTTATTGTCCGACCTTCATTTTGCTATATCAAGGCTATCGACAGTCTGAGTGTAAGTAACAGTACTCTGAGAACGCTTACCGGTATAGTAGAAATCGTGCATCAGAACACGATGATAGATGCAAAGACTATAACAAATCGTACGAGCGTAATTGTGATATTAGTAAAATGTCTTACTATCGAATAAAAAGTACGCCTGTTCTTTACTGTTCAATAAAATAACTTGATTAGGCTCTTAACCTCCACACTTTACTTTTGCAGTACAAATGGAAGATCGTGGGTGGTACTAGAGCCGTCAATGTCGAACAACATGGGATCACAGGTCAATTCTTCCGACTGAGATCTGGAGTCCTGCAAGGAGGCCAGACCTACAACCTCAGTGTCTGCGCTTCCATGCCGACTTGGCCCAGCGTGGCGTGCGGCTTTTTGCTTCTGGAGACCATCAGCCGCCCTCTGATTCCCATTTTCCTTCGCGGAGGCCGCTCTGATCTCGGCGTCAGCGAAGCACTGCAGGAATCCGTGTACATCATCGATCCCGACTACTCGACCGAGACGACATTTTGCACCTTCTATCTGACCAAACGGGCCAACGGTGAGGCAATCTACATGCGCAACATACACACGGGGAACATGCTGTCCTCATTTAGCTTCTTCGGTTCGGATGGAACTCAGACATCATCGAACAGTATCCAAGTGCCTTGGCCGAATCCCAGTGTATACGAGCTACCCTCAGGCTTCATGAACCTCACTGTGAGTTGTCAGCGGGGTCAGCGACGGTCCAGTAGTACAAAGCTTGTGCAGATTTTGCCTCGTCCGCCTCCATCAGTCCGGATCTTGACCGAACCGAGCAACAAACCAATCAATCCAAACGCTGTTGTCCATGTGACAGCTCTAGTGATTGCCAGTGAGATCACTCAGACCCAATGGTCAGTGGAAACTCAAGAGACTGGCTTTGGCTCGCTGTCGCTTGAGCAGTGCTCAGTAGGACCGCCGCTGGCCGATACATGCGTACCCAATCGTCGCTGCTTCATCACTTTGGTTCTCCAGCCAGGACGGAGTTGCAGCTTTGTTGCCGGTGTCTCCTATCAACTGCTTTTGATTGCCAGCGCCAGTTCCGGGACCGCTCAGGCCCAGTTCGACTTCCGCGTCAATGCGCCGCCAAGTGGTGGAGCACTGTCTGTGACTCCCACCCAAGGAGCCGCTCTGGAGACCTCCTTCACGCTCACAATATGGCCGAATATTACTGACGATTCCGACGTGTTCTTCAGTTACAGCGCCATGTGCTGTCGCCAAGATTCATCAAGCCAGTGCGTCAGCGTAACTAGTGAACCAACGCCCGCTAGACTGCTCACCACCCATCTACCTGGAGGAAACTGGATCTGCAAAGCTTCAGCCATCGACTCTAACGGAGCAGGCTCAGATTGGTTCTCATTTACTACTGCAATTCAGGTGCAAGCGAAACAGCTAACGCTTGCCAAGCTTGACGATTTACTAAACAACTTGAACAATATTTCAAACAGCTGTGAGTGCGATCAAATTATTTTCGATTTTATTTTCATATTACTGCAGCAAAATTAGAATTAACACAGTATCGATATCATAACTTGCATTACAGTTGACGCTCCAGCTCTAGGAGGAATGATTCTGAGTGAGCCAGATACTGGTCTATCGCCCGAAGAAAAGAACAAGAAGAATGAGCTAGTGCAGGGACTAGCGATTCAGGATCTTCTGACTTTAGACACAAGGTATAACTCCTGCTGTCCTGTCAGCAGTGTGGAATAACTAATGGGTGGTATTTTATTCAAACTTTATCGATTATTTCAGTGTGCCATCAGTATCGTGTCTGAGGACTGCAACAAGCTGTCAACTGTTTCGGAAAACGAGAGCAAACAAGCAGTACATAACAAACTTGGTACTGAGAACTCTTAAAAAGTGCCTTGATGCGTTTCATTCTCAGTTGTTTTCACCAGATTCACCAAATGGCGCAAGGAGAAGGCGCGACACATCGGGATCTCAGGGTGGAACAACAAGTAAAATAACTGCCTCTGAAGTGAAGTCCGTCCTTGAAATTGCATCCGGAGTCTATCACTCCACGCTTGACTCGACAGCAGCTGCCGATATCCAGGCTACAATTCTTAACACCGTGCCTGCCTTCTGCAACAACCAAAATCCGAACTCGCTAGCTCAGGAGGCAGCATCCACAATGGCTGTTGTACGCGTTTGCAAGACTTCTTTCAATTCGGTGGGTTCAGCCAATCTGGAGATGGGATGCGACTCAGGAAGCACCGACTGTCTATCCAATTTCAAAGTCCGTCAGCAGATTGCACTGGGAGCCGATCTTGAACAGCGCTACTATAACTGGTCATGTGGCCAGACTGACTGCTTCCAGGACGGTGCCTGCATCGGAACCATCCTGCTGGACAAGGATCTGCTCACTCCACAGGCCAAAGTGGCTTCTCCAACGATTTCCACGCGACGCAGTCCTTTGGCCTACGTAGGAATTTTTCACCCGAGCGACGGCGCGAACCAGAATGTTTCACGCCTCAGCAATGGTGTGGCTATCACCACCAACATCAGTGGCTCTGTGAATCTCAGTAGCATCAGCCTCATATGCCGCAGCTGGAGCGGAGCCGACTGGACCCCGGATAACTGCACGACTCGCGCGCCATTCCAGACCGACGATGGCATCTGGCACGTAACGTGTGTGTGCCATGACATATCCTCATTCATTGGCGTCTTTGAGGGACCACCAGGCTTCCAACCGGAGACAACTATCGCTCCGTCTACCACCAAAAGTGAGACTAGCCGACACTCGACACTGCAGTCGACACTCTCAGAGACGCAAACTTCAGCTGCAACGTTTTGGAACAGCATCACGACGACTACATTACCTCCTGTAACGGCTCCGACACTCTCAAAGACGGACACTGTAGCTGTGACACTCCAAATCAGGGTTACAGAGTCATTCTCCAGCGTCGTTACCAACGAAAGCAGCCTTCGAAGCCACCTGACGGGTCAGCTTGCGCGTCAGCTAAGGCTCGTCGAGTCGCAACTAACTGACATGGAGTTTAAAAATGGTAGCGTTCTTATCAGTTTTACCGTCAACAGTCAGTCTGGTGCCAACACTAGTGCTTCTTTCGCTGTGTATCTACTGGTGCAGCTCATGAACAACCGCCAGCTCGTGTTACTTAGCCTGAGCAACAGCAGCCTAACTGTGTCCTGGGAGTACCTGCGGCTTCTTGATGTGAAATCAGCTTTGCAGCCTACTATAAAGAATGGCAGCGACAACACTAGCATCGCTGTTGGTGCTTCAGTTGGTGCCTTTTGCCTAGTTGTGACTTTTATAGTAGTCATTCTGCTTATGCAAAGGAACAAGCGAAACTCTAAAGTCCCAGAAAAACATGAGAGCAGCTTCAGAAATGATTGGAGTACCGTCCGTGGCTCGAGAGCGATGGAGACAAGTTGGCCAGTGGGTGTCATTCCAGTAAAGTTCGCGCCACCCCGTTGGAAAACGGAAAGACGCTCTGAAACTTTCGGTGGGATACATGTTTGCTTATTTGCATTTTCATTCTTTGCATCAACGCGCACCCGTGTCCTTCCAACACCAGGAAATGCTCAGTGAGGCGGGTCCATCGCAAATTCGAGAGTTGAGAGCTGAGCCAGTGAGGGAGCGGAGCAACTTGAATTACTATTATCTTTAAGAAACTATTATTGAACAGACTATGAGTTTACTGCTAGTGTAGCCTTCCTTGTGTAGCTCGGGTGTTTTAACAAGAGCTGTAAGACCGAAAATGTTCTGTTAGAGACTCTGACTACTTTTGCACGTAGAACTATCATTTTTGTTACTCTGTCAAATTTACATCTGAATCGCTATATGTACTCACGCACTAGATTTTAGTATTTGTCCCGCTGGGCCATTCAAAATTTCTCTGTATTCAGTCAAATTAAAAAATATTGATATTAATGCTTTAAGTCGGTCCAGTGCAGCTGCATCACGGATTCAGTCACAAGGTGTGATCAAGTTCACCAGACTATTAATTCCATCTTTTTGATTACCGGCGCCCGGCCCAGGTGGATGCACTTGATAAAGCGCTCGAATCCTTCTTACCCTCACGCCCTGATAAGAGGGCATTGAGATCCAAGCCTTTTAGTCAGCTATATGCGGAGAATTTTTGGGATGGCTCGCAGTTTTTTTAGACCTAACGCTTTAAATGAAAGCAAAATTTACTAACAAATGCTTTCTATTTATTTAGTAGTCTAACTCTAACCCATGTTTTTTTTCCAAGTTCGTGTTGACGCCCCAAATCACAGAGTGATTTTAGACTAACCCTTTTTGTTTCAACTTTATATATTTGTGTTCAAAAAACTGGTTCCTTTCTTAAGAACACTTTTTCTTAGATATGAACTTCTCTGGTGACTATTAAATTCAACTCAATAAGAGAATTCAACTTTTGTACGCAAAATGGCTTGCCCGATATTCAAGATTCTAGTTTTATATATTCGCTGATCGCTTGCTTGCTTGTTATAGAGTCGTTGTGAGGCTGAAATTTACTCCAGGTGATTAAACGATTCTTCAGCTTCTAATATACAATTTTCTCTAATAATCAGTTCTGGTTAGAATAAAATTATTATGTTCGAGAATTTTAACAGATCTAAGAGGGCTTACAATGCAAAATGCTACTTAGCCAGTAGTAACCAAGCCTCCTTGATAGCTGCACTCCATTAACGTTGTACGCTAATAGGCCTTGGTTGCGTCATGCACTCTTCACCAGCAGGTAGTCGTCAAGCCCATACTTGGGCTTTTTTAGACTTGTATCGAACTCCAGCATGTCTTTGTAGCCAGCGGACTGTACATCGCCGCCTCCATGAACTGTCAGATAGTCGCTTTTAATAAGCAGACTCGAAACTATGACTAAGTGACCACTGTAACCCGATGGCACTTCGCTTAGCAGGGATCTGAAGTGATTTTGACTGTCAGTCGATTATAATAGCTGTGATAACAATGTTACTAATTGCTATTAGGGTTCCATGCAGCCTGACGCACATTGTCCCAGAATCAGCGCTGAGGCAATTCTGCCCATTCCACTGACTCCTGAGCACATACAGGCGCTCTGCACACCCTCACACAGGGTGTAAAGCAGCCCTGCATTTTGAGTCCCCAGGCATGTACCCAGGTTGGCCCTCATGGATATTGATCGGTGAAACTTTTGCGCTCAAGCCATAAATGACTGTCGCCACGCCACGCACTGGAATCGGAATAGAGGCGGCATCGCTGGAGACCACGGCTTGGCGCTGCTTCCTCCCTACTCAACCCATTTGCTCAACAATCGTGCAACTCTGCTGTGCAGCTGGACCACCAGCTTGCTGCATATGCAATTCCGATGTCTCCCACCTTAGTCAATTACAACTGGACAGTGAACTGCAATAGAAATTGCAATAATGCCAGCTGGACAAGCGACTTTGCAACGGACATGAATGGATTGCAACTCTGTCCATAGCACAACTGCTCAAATTTTAAAGCATATTTGTTGAAAACGCCTCAATAACTAGCATCGGCAATCCGATGGAGATGGTCGTGACCGCCAGCTGTCAGCCCGAGCACACAGTTCGTAGATAGGTGGTGGCGAACAAGACCGGATTTCTGAGAATGCCACTGCAATCTGCGAGCCAGTCACATGCGACAATCTGCCTTACAATTTATTAGTTGCCGAGTTGATGAACCTGACTGTACATTTCCAAACATCAGCCAAAATGGTGAAATATTGCCGGTGAATTAGAACGCCATCGACTTTTCACTCTACTCTAAGGTGTATTGCCTATGTCAATATCAAGTCTAACAAGTGTAGTCGGTTCAGGAAACGCAACATTCAATTCGCCCATCACAAACACAGGCATTGTCGATTGACCACGCGTGCAAGATTTCATTCCTGCACACTTATGCGTGCAGGATTGTAAGATAAGAACTGAGGACCAATGGATAAAGGAGACAGTATACTATCGTGGAATTTAATGAACTTCTTCAGGCCGTCTCGCTTACTGTACATTTCACAGCCATCAATTATCGATCGTTCCCTAGACCCACCTAGACCCACCTCCCTCAAGCCCTCGCTGCGTCTGCCATAAAATATTTTCTACCCTTAAGCCGCGCCTCTCTGTCTGACACCCCCTTCCGTGCACAGCCAGCCCTAAAAATTAAGTTATTTTGTCTACCTAGACCTTATCCGATCGAGATTCATACTAGAGAGAGAGGGGGCCCTCTTACATAGTCAATTATTTTGATAAGCGCAGCATTTTGATAAAAATTCTTAATGCTTCGCCCCCTTGACCCCTCTCTGTGCACTCACTCAAATTTATGATGCAACTTAATAGTCAATCGACAATGGGATTCATGAGTGTAGTGACTGACGCGAAACCGAGATAATTTGCTGAGTAAGACTTCGGCCCCGCCCCGACTTGGGCATTGGTTACGATATATATATATTTAAGAGCCAACCTAAGGGTTCGATACGAGAGAAATGTACGAGCTACATTCAATTACACGTACCCAACCTTGCACGTACATTAGCTCAATGTGCATTTGGAATAAAATAGCCCGCGCAGAGAATGAGGGTGGCCGTGTATAACAATGAGAAGTCGTACAAGTCAGTTGGAACTGTCAAGTGCAAAGAGGGCAGCTGGGACTTAGAATTACATTAGCTTACATTGATAAAAAATTAAGCAGTCACAGAGCATCATTACTTCTGGCTTCTTAACCTGCTCTTCCCTCCCTTCAGTGCAAACAGTTTCAGCAGTGACATAGTCAAGGGGTCGGCTGACCATTAAAGTAACAATGAGAGCCATTAAAAAGCCATCCATCCAGAAAGTGCAGTCTTGTCACCGAAACATTTTTATACTACCATAGACTACTTAGATCGAGTAGTATCGTACGAATATTGTACTGTACATAGCACTTATTCCAGAAAATAAAAAGTTTAATTGCTAAGCAATCTTTAGACCGTTCCACTCCACAGATGGCATGGCTTGTCATGGGAATTGAACAGCGGGATCCCCTGTTTTGATCTCAAATCTCAACACGCGGCTTACGAGTTGAATCGAGAAAAAAAGCGCCAAAGAAATCGTGAGCTGGCACATTTTCAAGCTCATTTTCTTCAATTGGATATCCAATTCTCTGGCTGAAACTGATATTTGAGATCTCGCGCTCATTTTAAAAGCGTCTTCATCTGCGCTGAAAATCGCACACAGCTTGCGCTGGGAAAGCAGACAACTGCCGCATTCCTTTATCTCGTGGGATTTTCTCTTCACTTCACTTTGATTTCTCACCCGACATCAAGGAAGGAGGCTGGGACTTCACGCGCAGAAGTTTTGCTTTGGCAACGAAATTGGGGAATGAGAACCGCTGGGAGGGGTGTGTCTGGCCATATAAAGACTCTCACCCCGAGAGCGCAGCGAGATTCACGCTGAACTGCTAACGTAGACAGAAAACTGAACGACAAACTCCCGTCAAGTTTATAAGTCACTTTTGCGATAAACCTATTAAAATAATCTGAAGAAGAACAATGTAAGTGTCTTAGCGATAGCAACTTCAGTCACAGTAACATTTTAGTCACCGATCCAATTTACCTCAACAACTTTCAAGCAACCACACCCAACTTCCCCCACTCTAAACTTCTCCACACCAGATTTACCACACCTGATTTACCACACCAGATTTACCACACCAGATTTACCACACCTGATTTACCACACCAGATTTACCACACCAGATTTACCACACCAGATTTACCACACCAGATTTACCACACCAGATTTACCACACCAGATTTACCACACCAGATTTACCACACCAGATTTACCACACCAGATTTACCACACCAGATTTACCACACCCAGTTCCCTACACGAAGTCTTCCCCACTCAATTCGGGATTTCCCGAACCCGCCGCAGGTCAGTCTCGCTTTTGCCGCTCTTCCTGACGGTCGCGGTGGTCGCCGCCTGCCTGACGACGCCGACGACCGCCGAGTCCGCCACCGGCTGGCCGACCGCCGATTTTGTCGAGCGTCGCAACGACGACACGTCATCGCCGTCGTCCTCAGCGCCGTCTTCGTCCGAGGTCGACAACGCCGTCCGCGCTGAGGTCGCCTGGTGCCGGCGCCTGGTTGTCGCCGAGCGCGTCGGCGGTCTGAAGGCGGCGTGGGAACTCCTCACCGGGACTGGCGCCGTCTCCTCTGGCCGGCCCTTGGCTAAACGGCGCGGAAAGTACATCTGGAGGTAAATCTGGTGTGGGTGTGGTAAATTGGGTGTGTTATCTTGGGTGTGGTACATCTGGTGTGGTAAATATGGTGTGGTAAATTGGGTGTGTTATCTTGGGTCTAGTAAATCTGGTGTGGTTAATCTGGTGTGGAAAATCTGGTGTGGTAAATCTGGTGTGGTAAATTTGGTGTTGCATACTGTTTGTGGTAAATTGGGTATGGTAAACATTTTATACTGTAAATTTTGCTATACTCGTAAGTATGGGGCAGAAATCTGGTGTTTCGAATGAAGTGTGGTAATTGAAAAAAACGGTCTGGTACAAAATGACTGTTTAGTTTTGTTTGTGTTTATTGTCTGCACTAATTAAATAATAATAAACTTAATGTACGACCGAATTTATTAAATAAATTTCAGGCTGTGAGGTGCAGCAGATTCAGTCTGGAGATCCGTGTGTCTCGAAATGCTGAGAGTTGAATCTCAGCTGCAGTTACTTTTATTGTCATCTGACCCACTGCGACCCGACAAAACTTGCTGATTAAGTGCATCGAACCTTCAACTGTCACTGCTTCAAGAGGCAGCAAAAGAGTTGCAAAAATACAAAGAGACAGGGGCAGCCACCGTCAGAGGAATTTTGCTTGCAATGCTCAGATCTTTGAGCTGTTTTTTTCTGCTTCTTTCTTTGCTTGACATTTCTTAAAAGAGATGAAGGGAGGGGATTGTGGCTGGTCGGGAGATGGAGGGAGAGGAGTGTGGTAGGTCGAGAGATGAAGGGAGAGGATTGTGGTAGGTTGTGAAATGAAGGGAGAGGAGTGTGGTAGGTCGAGAGATGAAGGGAGAGGATTGTGGTAGGTTGTGAAATCAAGGGAGAGGAGTGTGGTAGGTCGGGAAATGAAGGGAGAAGGATTGTGGCTGGTCGGGAGATGAAGGGAGAGGACTGTGGTAGGTTGTGAAATGAAGGGAGAGGAGTGTGGTAGGTCGAGAGATGAAGGGAGAGGATTGTGGTAGGTTGTGAAATGAAGGGAGAGGAGTGTGGTAGGTCGGGAAATGAAGGGAGAAGGATTGTGGTAGGTCGGGAGATGAAGGGAGAGGATTGTGGTAGGTTGTGAAATGAAGGGAGAGGAGTGTGGTAGGTCGGGAAATGAAGGGAGAAGGATTGTGGTAGGTCGGGAGATGAAGGGATAGGATTGCGATAGGTCGGGAGATGAAGGGAGAGGAGTGTGGCAGGTCGGGAGATGAAGGGAGAGGACTGTGGCTGGTCGGGAGATGAAGGGAGAGGACTTTGGTAGGTCGGGGGATGAAGGCAGAGGATTATGGTTAGTCGAGAAGGAAGTCGCTTATCATATCCTATGCTTTTCAAACCATACATAATAAATAATTAGATTACAGACTGTGAGGAAATCAAGTCAGACAAACCGACAACCCAAAGAATAATGAGACATGAGCTTGGGGAGTCTTTGCTGCTGACATCAGAGCCTCTGCATGTGGCTGTCAGATGAATTTAGTTTTTTTCATTCAAAACTACCGGCTTTGACTGTGGGCAGGGTTGATGCGCTTAGAAGTCTTGAATGTCACAGAACGAATCACACCGAGCAGCTTTAATCAAAGATAACAGACAGACAGACAGACAGACAGACAGACAGACAGACAGGAGACAGACAGACAGACAGACAGACAGACAGACAGACAGACAGACAGACAGACAGACAGAAAGACAGACAGACAGACAGACAGACAGACAGACAGACAGACAGACAGACAGACAGACAGACAGACAGACAGACAGACAGACAGACAGACACTAGGGCATCCAGTCAGACACTAGGGCATCCAGTCAGACACTAGGGCATACAGTCAGACACTAGGACATACAGTCAGACACTAGGACATACAGTCAGACACTAGGACATACAGTCAGACACTAGGACATACAGTCAGACACTAGGACATACAGTCAGACACTAGGACATACAGTCAGACACTATAGGACATACAGTCAGACACTAGGACATACAGTCAGACACTAGGACATACAGTCAGACACTATAGGACATACAGTCAGACACTAGGGCATACAGTCAGACACTAGGACATACAGTCAGACACTAGGACATACAGTCAGACACTAGGACATACAGTCAGACACTAGGACATACAGTCAGACACTAGGACATACAGTCAGACACTAGGACATACAGTCAGACACTAGGACATACAGTCAGACACTAGGACATACAGGTAGACGCTGACAAAAGGCAGAGAAAAAAGAAAAAGACACAAAAGACTTTCCTGATTGCCAATTATTTCCACATAATTCTTCCATTGCTCTAATATTAATGAACCAATTATCCAATCCACGTTCAAGACCGTTGGCTGAAGCAATTTTTTACGCAAAAGTCAGAAAGTAGTCTTAACGCAGCTTGGAGTGAACAGCCAGCCTCAGTCCTCGTGTTCAATTATTGGCTGGCATGACCACTACGGACTGGAAGTTTGTCAGGCCAAGCTGCATCAAATAGGCTTCATCCGACATGAACAAAGTAGAGACAGCGTCATGGCCAGCAACAGCAGCAGCGACACGGCCACGGCCGGTTGGAATTTCTTCCTTGGCGACACCATCGTGATCCTGGTGGTGGGCCTGGCCGCGGCCATCCTGCTGGCCTACTGCCTGTTCCGCTGCTGCTTCCGCGACCATCCGTCCTGCCCGCCCAAGGACATCGAGCGCATGGTCGAGGAGGACGACGACTCCGACTCAGACGATTATGACGACTTGACTGACGATGACGGCAACAACGAAGGCGACTCTGGCGATGTTGCAAGCGACGAAGAAGAAGAAGGCGCTCAGGAACTCGAGTGTTGGCAGTATTTCGGCATGGCAACCGATGAAGAGTGGCACCAGGAGTTCGACAGCAGCGCTGGCAGCAGCGAAGCTGAGCAGCCCTGCTCCCACCAGCTGCACGAGGGCGGGGAAGCGTCGGTGGTCACGGCGGTGCACCACCAGCACCCGTCTTGCAGTCGGCCGCTGCTGTTGCAGTCGCCGCAGGCCTCGCCATTGAGCTCCGCAGCGTCGGTGCTGGCCCAGCTGCAGCGGCAGCACCGGTGGCGGCAGCTGAGGCGGCTTCAAATGATGGAGCAGCGGCAGCTGATGCCGGCTCAGACTCTGGTGCAGCTGCAGCCCGACAGCGAGGGAGGCACTGCGACCAGGGTTGAGTTGCTGTGATGGATAGATAGATATGGGTATAGATATGGATATAGATATAGATATAGATATAGATATAGATATAAATAGTTATAGTTATAGGTATAGACATGCATATGGGTATAGGTATAGATAATAGATATAGATGTTGGTACATGTATAGATATAGATATAGATATAGATACGGCATAGAGACAGTACAGTGAAGTCCAGTTTTGCAGCCGCCAGCCCATATCACGACAAGTCACACTACTGCGTCAGATATTGTCGGAGAAATATTGTTGTACTTTAATGTATGAATTGGCATAATCTGACAAACAGTAATCTCCATATTAGTTGATAACAATGCATAACTCCTCAATAATCGCTAGACTAAATATTTTAAGCAAAGTGCATCTGATTGTGCCCTCCCTCTATGCAAACTTTTGCATTCCTCTAACTACGAGCGTAATTGTATTTGAAAGTTGCGACTTAAGTATGTCTTGCCAGCTTCACCCAGAAACGTCATTGCCACTTCAGATTGTATATTAAATATGCACTTGCGTGGATAGCAATTATCAATTATTAGAGTCTTATAATGCTACTTCTGTTATATTTGATTTGGGGCGATGGGGAGAGATAGGGAGAGATGGGGAGAGGAGACATGGGGAGAGATAGGGAGAGATGGGGAGAGAAATGAGGGGAGATGGAAAGAGATGGGGAGAGATGGGGAGAGCTGGGGAGAGATGGGGAGAGATGGGGAGAGGAGGGTAGAGATGGGGAGAGATAGGGAGAGATGGGGAGAGATGGGGAGAGAAATGAGGGGAGATGGAAAGAGATGGGGAGAGATGGGGAGAGCTGGGGAGAGATGGGGAGAGATGGGGAGAGGAGGGTAGAGATGGGGAGAGAGATGAGGGGAGATGGGGAGAGATGGGGAGAGAGATGAGGAGAGATGGGTAGAGAATAGGAGAGAGATGAGGGAGAGATGGGGAGAGAGATGAGGGGAGATGGGGAGAGATGGGGAGAGAGATGAGGGAGAGATGGGGACAGATGGGAGAGAGATGAGGGAGAGATGGGGACAGAGGGGGAGAGAGATGAGGGAGAGATGGGGAAAGAAAAGGGGAGAGAGAATGGGGGAAAGATGGGGAGAGATGGAGAGAGATGGGGAGAGATGGGAAGAGATGAGGAGAGATGGGAAGAGATGGGGAGAGAGATGGGGAGAGAGATGGGGAGAGATGGAGAGAGATGGATGGAGAGAGAACGTGAGGGATAAAGAGAATGAGAGAGGCAGATGAGGAAGTAGAGAGGATAAATATCTGTGAAAGCTAGGGTGCATGGCGCAAAGTGCACAGCATATTCCCCAGTCCAGTCAGTGTCACTCGTGTCAGTCCAGCGCACTGCACTGACTGGCAAGCAAGCGGGTAATTTCTGCCAAAGGATTTGTGAAACCCATTAATGTTTGGCTGCACAGCATTCAACAATGCATCAAAGCGAAGTCTTAACCGCTGCACCTCAGCTTCTGAAGCGCAGATTTTAGAGTTTGATCTTGCAAAGGTCCAATACTTGACAGCTGTATGGACCAATGCGGTAGTTGTGATTGACTAACTGACTGCCTACTGCTCCTCTGGGGCTGCAAGTGCCGATTCTACCGTTAAACTTTTGCGTCTTGGCAGCAGTGCCTTTCTATATGCTGAAATATTGGACTGCTTTTACATGCCCCGGTTTTTAGTAACTTCGGTTTCGTTCATCTCTAACCCCACAAGTTTCACATTCTCTCAAACTCTCAAATCTATTCTCTATCATTGCCATCTCTATCATTTCTATTCTCGTCTCTTTTCTCTATCATTGCTATCTATATCATCTCATCTCTCAACTCTATTCTCTATCATTGCCATCTATATCATCTCATCTCTCAACTCTATTCTCTATCATTGCCATCTATATCATCTTATCTCTTAACTCTTTTCTGTATCATTTTCATCTATATCATCTCATCTCTCATCTCTATTCGCTATCATATTGCCATCTATATCATCTCATCTCTCATCTCTATTCTCTATCATTGCCATCTATATCATCTTATCTCTTAACTCTTTTCTGTATCATTTTCATCTATTTCATCTCATCTCTCATCTCTATTCGCTATCATATTGCCATCTATATCATCTCATCTCTCATCTCTATTCTATATCATTGAAATCTATATATCATCTCATCTCTCATCTCTATTCTCTATCATTGACATCTATATCATCTCATCTCAACTCTTTTCTGTATCATTTCCATCTAATCATCTTATCTTTCATCTCTATTCTCTATCATTGACATCTATATCATCTCATCTCTCATCTGTATTCTCTATCATTGCCATCTATATCATCTCATCTCTCATCTCTATTCTCTATCATTGCCATCTATATCATCTCATCTCTTAACTCTTTTCCGTATCATTTTCATCTATATCATCTCATCTCTCATCTCTATTCGCTATCATATTGCCATCTATATCATCTCATCTCTCATCTCTATTCTCTATCATTGCCATCTATATCATCTTATCTCTTAACTCTTTTCTGTATCATTTTCATCTATTTCATCTTATCTCTCATCTCTATTCGCTATCATATTGCCATCTATATCATCTCATCTCCCATCTCTATTCGCTATCATTGAAATCTATATATCATCTCATCTCTCATCTCTATTCTCTATCATTGACATCTATATCATCTCATCTCAACTCTTTTCTGTATCATTTCCATCTAATCATCTTATCTTTCATCTCTATTCTCTATCATTGACATCTATATCATCTCATCTCTTAACTCTTTTCCGTATCATTTTCATCTATATCATCTCATCTCTCATCTCTATTCGCTATCATATTGCCATCTATATCATCTCATCTCTCATCTCTATTCTCTATCATTGCCATCTATATCATCTTATCTCTTAACTCTTTTCCGTATCATTTTCATCTATATCATCTCATCTCTCATCTCTATTCGCTATCATATTGCCATCTATATCATCTCATCTCTCATCTCTATTCTCTATCATTGCCATCTATATCATCTTATCTCTTAACTCTTTTCTGTATCATTTTCATCTATTTCATCTTATCTCTCATCTCTATTCGCTATCATATTGCCATCTATATCATCTCATCTCCCATCTCTATTCTATATCATTGAAATCTATATATCATCTCATCTCTCATCTCTATTCTCTATCATTGACATCTATATCATCTCATCTCAACTCTTTTCTGTATCATTTCCATCTAATCATCTTATCTTTCATCTCTATTCTCTATCATTGACATCTATATCATCTCATCTCTCATCTGTATTCTCTATCATTGCCATCTATATCATCTCATCTCTCATCTCTATTCTCTATCATTGCCATCTATATCATCTCATCTCTCATCTCTATTCTCTATCATTGCCATCTATATCATCTTATCTCTTAACTCTTTTCTGTATCATTTTCATCTATTTCATCTCATCTCTCATCTCTATTCGCTATCATATTGCCATCTATATCATCTCATCTCTCATCTGTATTCTCTATCATTGCCATCTATATCATCTCATCTCTCATCTCTATTCTCTATCATTGCCATCTATATCATCTCATCTCTCATCTCTATTCTCTATCATTGCCATCTATATCATATCATCTCTCATATCTTTTCTCTATCATCATTCCTATCTATATCATCTAAACTCTCATCTCTATTCTCCATCATTCCCATCTATATCATCTCATCTCTCATCTCTTTTCTCTATCATCATTCCTATCTACATGTATATCATCTCAACTCTCATTTCTATTCTCTATCATTCCTTTCTATATCATGTCATCTCTCATCTCTATTCTCTATCATTGCTTTCTATATCATCTCAACTCTCATCTCTGATCTCTATTAACCAGTCACTGATGTCATCAGTTTATCATGTGTTGTGAGAACTCTTCAGCGTCCTCAATATTGTCAACGAGTTCATGCAAGCAAAAATTGATACGAGCATGCAGCCAAAAAGTTCGCTAAAAAGGTCTTGCTTGCTTTTTTAAAGCAGACTGAGAGAAGATGTTCGTATTTTTCTGTGTGAAAAAATTCATTTTTTGGCGTAGCCTGGCACCACAAGATGACTGACCATTGCTGAGGCCTCCCATCCAGTCTTTCGTGACCACTGATTAGCAACACGAAGTTGCGTGCAACAGCTTGGCAAATTCGATTCTAAGAAACTTGCTGTGAATTCAAGGACGTTTTCAAGGTGAATCTGGATTGGAAAACCCTTAAAAATTGGAATATTTTCTTTTAAATCCATTGAACTTTATAGTAACATGTTTATCGATTGTTGATGTTGTTGTTGCTTTTGTTCTTGTCGTTTTCGTTGTTTTTGCTGTTTTTATTGTTGTTGTTGCTAATGGTGGCATTGTTATAGTTGCTGTCATTTTTGTTGTCACTGTTGTTACTGTTGTTGTTGTATTTGTTGTTTCTCTGTTGCTACTTTGTTGTTGTTGTTATTATTTTTGTTGCTTCTTTGTTGTTGTTGTTTTTTTTGTTGTTGCAGCTGTTTTTTTTGTTACTTTAGTTGTGGCTTTTGTTGCTTCTGTTGTTTTTTTGTTGTTGTTTTTGTTGTTGTTGTTGCTATCGCTTTTGTTGTTTATTTGTTGTTGTTGTTGTTGTTTTTGTTGTTGCTTTTGCTGTTTCTGTTGTTGTTTTGGTTGTTTTTGTTGTTGTTGTTGTTTTTTTGTTTTTAGATGATTCTTTCTTGTTGTTGCTGTTGTTTTTGCTTTTGTTGTTGTTTTGGTTGTTTTGGTTGCTGTTGCTATTTTGTTGTTGGTAATTTGACGATGTTATAAAAGATATTACTAGTCTGATATAAGCTGATTCCATTTGGCAAGCAGCGGCACACTGTTAAGCTTTTTAGAACACCATGCCGATTGCAGCCAAGACTTGAAGACTCGAAGCTGAGGGGCAGGCAGGTTCCAAAGCCAACCCGTTTCCATCATATTTCGTTTGGCATAACTTGTTCAGGCATACAGAAAAACAAGGCAATGTTGTGAACTGGCGGGAGAGCTTCAGAAATTCAGAGCTTCAAGCAGACGGCTGCCTGTCGGGTGCCCCTGTTTTACATGCGCCAAGTTTTTTAATTGGTTCGCTGTGTCTGCGCCCTCCGCTTCCGACAGACGTGGCCGAGGCTGTCTGCCGAAACCCGGAAAGACAAACTTGACCTGGTAAGACTAATTTGAAACCTGAATCTGAATCCGAATCTGAATCTGAATCCAAATGTTGAATCTGAATCTGAATCTGAACTTGAATCTGAACCTGAATCTGAATCTGAATCTGAATCTGAATCTGAATCTGAATCTGAACCTGAATCTGAATCTGAACCTGAATCTGAATCTGAATCTGAACCTGAATCTGAATCTGAACCTGAATCTGAATCTGAATCTGAATCTGAACCTGAATCTGAATCTGAACCTGAATCTGAATCTGAATCTGAATCTGAACCTGAATCTTAATCTGAACCTGAATCTGAATCTGAATCCGAATCTGAATCTGAATCCAAATGTTGAATCTGAATCTGAATCCGAATCTGAATCTGAATCCAAATGTTGAATCTGAATCTGAATCGGAATCTGAATCTGAACCTGAATCTGAACCTGAATCTGAACCTGAATCTGAATCTGAATCTGAATCTGAATCTGAACCTGAATCTGAATCTGAACCTGAATCTGAATCTGAATCTGAACCTGAATCTGAATCTGAACCTGAATCTGAATCTGAATCTGAATCTGAATCTGAATCTGAATCTGAACCTGAACCTGAACCTGAATCTGAATCTGAACCTGAATCTTAATCTGAACCTGAATCTGAATCTGAATCCGAATCTGAATCTGAATCCAAATGTTGAATCTGAATCTGAATCCGAATCTGAATCTGAATCCAAATGTTGAATCTGAATCTGAATCTGAATCTGAATCTGAACCTGAATCTGAACCTGAATCTGAATCTGAATCTGAATCTGAATCTGAATCTGAACCTGAACCTGAATCTGAATCTGAATCTGAATCTGAATCTGAATCTGAACCTGAACCTGAACCTGAATCTGAACCTGAACCTGAATCTGAATCTGAATCTGAATCTGAATCTGAATCTGAATCTGAACCTGAACCTGAATCTGAATCTGAATCTGAATCTGAACCTGAACCTGAACCTGAATCTGAACCTGAACCTGAATCTGAACCTGAATCTGAATCTGAACCTGAACCTGAATCTGAACCTGAACCTGAATCTGAACCTGAATCTGAATCTGAATCTGAATCTGAATCTGAACCTGAACCTGAACCTGAACCTGAACCTGAACCTGAATCTGAATCTGAATCTGAATCTGAATCTGAACCTGAATCTGAACCTGAACCTGAATCTGAACCTGAACCTGAATCTGAACCTGAACCTGAACCTGAACCTGAACCTGAATCTGAACCGGAACCTGAATCTGAACCGGAACCTGAATCTGAATCTGAATCTTAATCTGATTCCAAAATGGAAGACAAAGAAATGTTCCATAAGCTGGCCATTTAAAAGTTGCCTGTTCAGAGTCCAGTCTTTTTTCCTAATAGCATTTTACAACCGGGTCTGGACGCAAGTCCGCCGACACAGGGACTAGACAGAATCTACTGACTACGACAAGAGGTATTTAATAATTAATGATCATACGTCAAATCAGATGGATAGCCATAAACCTAATAAGCCACCATTGTGTTAACTGGGATTCCTTTGAATATTAAATCAGTGTGCTGCAGTGCATTCAGTGAGATTTCCTACCCGGAGATAAAAAAACCGCTCAGGCATGAAGACTCTGCTGGATTGTGGAATTTTAGTGCGTGAACTTTGCCTCTGTCATACCGCAGTTCAAAGTATTTTCATTTAACAAAGTTCAGTTTGTTTACGTTTGGTTCATCCTACCCTGGGGGATAAGTTTGTTTTATTTCTTTTTAAAGCATTTTCTATGAATTCATTAAAAATGGAAAATTTTGAATTTTCTTAATAAGTCAGTAGCATTAGGTTTGCGGATATATCTGATAATTTAGTGCCAATGTAACCAATAACATGGGCTCCGATAAAAGAGAGGGTAGACAGGGGGTAGAGAAGGTGAGGAGGTAGAGAGAAAGAGGAGAGGGTAGTGAGTGGAGGGGGAGAGGATAGAGAGGGTAGAGGGAGAGAGTAGAGAGGGTAGAGAGGGTAGAGAGGTAGAGAGTGTAGAGAGGGTAGAGAGTGTAGAGAGGGTAGAGAGGGTAGAGAGGGTAGAGAGGGTAGAGAGGGTAGAGAGGGTAGAGAGGGTAGAGAGGGTAGAGAGGGTAGAGAGGGTAGAGAGGGTAGAGAGGGTAGAGAGGGTAGAGAGGGTAGAGAGGGTAGAGAGGGTAGAGGGAGGGAGTAGAGAGGGTAGAGAGGGTAGAGAGGGTAGAGAGGGTAGAGAGGGTAGAGAGGGTAGAGGGAGGGAGTAGAGAGGGTAGAGAGGGTAGAGAGGGTAGAGAGGGTAGAGAGGGTAGAGAGGGTAGAGAGGGTAGAGAGGGTAGAGAGGGTAGAGGGAGGGAGTAGAGAGGGTAGAGAGGGTAGAGAGTGTAGAGAGGGTAAAGAGGGTAGAGAGGGTAGAGAGGGTAGAGAGGGTAGAGGGAGGGAGTAGAGAGGGTAGAGAGGGTAGAGAGGTAGAGAGTGTAGAGAGGGTAGAGAGGGTAGAGAGGGTAGAGAGGGTAGAGAGGGTAGAGGGAGGGAGTAGAGAGGGTAGAGAGGGTAGGGAGGGTAGAGAGGGTAGAGAGGGTAGAGAGGGTAGAGAGGGTAGAGGGAGGGAGTAGAGAGGGTAGAGAGGGTAGAGGTAGAGAGTGTAGAGAGGGTAGAGAGGGTAGAGAGGGTAGAGAGGGTAGAGAGGGTAGAGGGAGGGAGTAGAGAGGGTAGAGAGGGTAGAGAGGTAGAGAGTGTAGAGAGGGTAGAGAGGGTAGAGAGGGTAGAGAGGGTAGAGAGGGTAGAGAGGGTAGAGAGGGTAGAGAGGGTAGAGGGAGGGAGTAGAGAGGGTAGAGAGGGTAGGGAGGGTAGAGAGGGTAGAGAGGGTAGAGAGGGTAGAGAGGGTAGAGAGGGTAGAGAGGGTAGAGAGGATAGAGGGAGAGGAAATGGATAGCAGTAAGATTCAGACAGACAATGCATATCAGATGGTGAATCTCATACCAAAGAATCTCCAAGAGAATCGCCTCTGTCAAAGCCTGGGTCAAAAAGTACGCAAAGAGTTTGTTTATCTTGCATATTTGAAACCTATTCATACACTAAGAACTGTATCTACATGCCTAAGGTTATAGTAAATCATCTATCCATCGGTAAGATTATTTTCGAAAGCTTTCATTCACTTTCCATCATTTTAAGCCCTGTATTTTTTGCCCACGTTGACAAGAAAATCGCATATGCGGTCGCTGCGGTGGTACGAGGCCAAAAAACAGGCCACCACGCATGATTGATTTCCCGCGCCTTCCAACTGCTGAGTTTCTAGACTTGAACAAAACCGGCAAACCTTGAATAGAATAACACTGAAAATCAGAGCTTTGAGGCTATTCGTCTTAAATATATTGATTAGAAGTTTTTAGAAAACAGAAGTTCAGCAACCGAGTATTGATAATACTAGTAGTACAATTTGAGTCTAAAAAATACTGCACACAGGAAAAATAACAATAGAGAATTACTGGTATTCGTAGTATAACAAAATTAATTTTAATGACCAAATTTCTATTGAGATTTGCATGACTTTGAAGTAATAAATAGCTTATTCATTTCTTCTCATTTCTCTGGCTCTCTCGTGATGGTATAAGAATTTAGATACTCTTAGATAAAAATAGGCTATAAAGATGGATGCCTCCAGTGTACATTACAGCTCCTCTACCCTCCCAGTGTACATTCCAACTTGTCTATCCTCCCAGTGTATTCCAACTTGTCTATCCTCCCAGTGTACATTCCAACCCCTCTATCCTCCCAGTGTACATTACAACCCCTCTACCCTCCTAGTGTACATTCCAACCCCTCTATCCTCCCAGTGTACATTACAAATTCTCTATCCCCCGGTGTACATTCCTTTCCCGGCTAGCTAAAATTTTATCAAGAAAAAGAGAGATATGAGAGGAAGAGAGACAAAAGTATGAATAATGTGGATCTATACCCCGGACGTACAAGTGAGAACGCACAAGTGCATATTAGCTTTAACGCGCACTAATTTTTGGTAAAAATCAATACTGTGTTTATGAAAAGAATACAACTTTGTATGACAGCTGAGCACGGAAGGGGAGCAGCTCTACTGTGTAACGCTTTTATTAAATTTAAAAAGATCTATTTTTAGTTCAATTGAGATTTCGTTAAGCCAACCAATAATACATTGGATTGATAAAACATAAATCAAGATTCCTTCGACCAAAACTTAAAAGCAAAATAAATAGTTTTCTGTCCTCGTCTTCATCTCAAATCTCACTCTCAGATGTCGTACTCGGTGGTCTTGACTACCGCCGAGATGCCTTCGGCTTTGAGTCGCTTCAGAACGGGCCGGTAGATGTTCATGCTCAGGGGCAGCACTAGGCCCTTGTCCTGGATCTCCTCTGCAAGTTGAGAAGCGGGTGGTGAGAGAGTGTAGCAATGGTAAAGGGGTAGCAATGTACTCTGGGGTAGAGGGGAGCAATGTACACTGGGGCAGAGGGGTAGCAATGTACACTGGGGCAGAGGGGAGCAATGTACACTGGGGCAGAGGGGTAGCATAACTGCTGTACAGAAACTCAAGGCGCTCACCTTCGAGAATCATCTTGGTGACAATGGCGGTGGGATATCCCACAGTGAGTGCCATAGCCGAATAGCCATTGGGGTCGCCGTACTTCACCATGCTGATCTTGTGGTTCTCAGCGGTGTTATTGGGGAACCTGCTGGATATGTCCAGCACCATTATCACCACGTCGGTCTCGTGAGGCTCTGCGGAGCGACAGAATTAGCGGCGTTAGTTTTTGTTGGAGAAAAACTCAACTATCCTACTGACCAAAACTAGTGTGAAGTAGTATAGCTGAAAACAGCTTAGAACAGTTGAGAACAGTTTAGAACAGTTTAGAACAGTTGAGAACAGTTAAGAACAGTTTAGAACAGTTGAGAATAGTTGAGAACAGCTGAGAACTGTTGAGAACAGATGAGAACAGCTGAAAACCGTTGAGAACAGCCGAGAACAGCTGAAAACCGTTGAGAATAGTTGAGAACAGTTGAGAACAATTGAGAACAGATGAGAACAGCTGAGAACAGCTGAGAACAGTTAAGAGCAGCTAAGAACAGTTGAGAACAGTTGAGAATAGTTGAGAACAGCTGAAAACCGTAGAGAACGGCCGAAAGCAGTTGAGAACAGCTGAGAACAGTTGAGAACAGTTGAGAACAGTTAAGAACAGCTGAGAACAGTTGAGAACGGTTGAGAACAGTTGAGAACAGATGAGAACAGATGAGAATGGCCGAGAACAGTTGAGAACAGCTGAGAACAACTTTAAACATCAGACCTCGTACTTACTGTACTTGAACTTCTCCGACAACAGAGTACTGATAGTAGCCAGTGGAGTGGTGCGCTTCTTCACCACGTCATCTTCGAACAGGCCCAGAGCGTCCACGCACTCGAACTTCTCCCGATCCTTGCCAAGCCGGTTGAACACGGCGTCCTTCAGCGTGCCGACGAAGATGTCCTGCGGCTTGCCGACCAGAAAGCAGAGCAGCTGGCGCCACGTCACCTCCGGGCCATCAGGATGGAGGCTGGGGTGGGGCGCATCGGACAACAGGCCCAGCTGGATGAGGCCCCAGGCTGAGTTCGAGTAGCCAGCGTATCTCAGAGTGCCGCGAAGGATGTTCTTAGCGGATTGGATGCCGTACAGGTCTTTGTAGTGAAGGCTGTCTCTGTTCGGGTAGCCTTCCAAGTTGAATCCGGGGAAGAATTCGATGTCCTGGGCGGCCAGCATCAGGTGACCGCCTTTGGGGATTTCAACAATTTTGCCGGCTTTGAGGTAGCGGGCAGCGTTCAGGGTGGAGAGCAGGGCGCCCTCGGGACTCCAGCTGAACTTGTAGCGAAGCGGGTTGTCGCTGTGCTCAGGGGCTGGGAGGCCACCGCAGTAGCTCAGGAAGCTGCGGGTTGCGGTGTACGTGATGGCACTGTCTGATGGCACTGTCTGATGCACTGTCAATGGCACTGTCTGATGGCACTATCTGATGGCACTGTCAATGGCACTGTCTACTGTCTGATGGCACTGTCTGATGGCAATGTCTGCTGCCTGATGACACTGAATGTCTACTGTCCGCCTGATGGCACTGAATGTCTACTGTCCGCCTGATGGCACTGCATGTCTACTGTCTGCCTGATGACACTGCATGTCTACTGTCCGCCTGATGGCACTGCATGTCTACTGTCCGCCTGATGGCACTGCATGTCTACTGTCTGCCTGATGACACTGCATGTCTACTGTCTGCCTGATGACACTGCATGTCTACTGTCTGCCTGATGACACTGAATGTCTACTGTCTGCCTGATGGCACTGCATGTCTACTGTCTGCCTGATGACACTGCATGTCTACTGTCTGCCTGATGACACTGCATGTCTACTGTCCGCCTGATGGCACTGCATGTCTACTGTCCGCCTGATGGCACTGCATGTCTACTGTCTGCCTGATGACACTGCATGTCTACTGTCCGCCTGATGGCACTGCATGTCTACTGTCCGCCTGATGGCACTGCATGTCTATTGTCTGCCTGATGGCACTGAATGTCTACTGTCTGCCTGATGACACTGAATGTCTACTGTCTGCCTGATGGCACTGCATGTCTACTGTCTGCCTGATGACACTGCATGTCTACTGTCTGCCTGATGACACTGCATGTCTACTGTCTGCCTGATGGCACTGAATGTCTACTGTCTGCCTGATGGCACTGAATGTCTACTGTCTTTCTGATGGCACTGCATGTCCTCTGTCTGTCTGATGGCACTGCATGTCTACTGTAACTCCATAGTTTCAAGCCGCACCTGTCCACAGTACCGCCGTGCTCCTTAATGGACTCAATGGCCTCCATGGCCAGCATGTGGTCGATGCCGGGGTCCAAGCCGTTCTCCATAGAGACAATCAGCCCGAGCTCCTTGGCCTCATTGCACAGCTCGCGCAGCTCAGGGGTGACATAGGACGCGGTCACCAGGTGCCGCTTGGCCCGGAGGCACATGCTGAGGACTCTGGCGTGATTGGCGTATGGCAGCAGGCTGATGGTGAGGGTGTGGTCCTTGATCAGCTTCTCCACTTCATCAGGCTGGGTGTGCAGATCGGCGAACACCGGGTGACAGTTGAATTTGGTTGCTATGGACTCGACGTCGGCCCGAACGTTCGAGGCTGGAGAAGATTCGCGGTTGCGGGGTTGGCTCGGTTGAATGAATCTGTTTAGATGGAAAAAACTTTCAGGAAACAGAAGAGAGAACAGAAAATACAAAGAATAGGCCACAGAGCAGAGCACAGAGCAGAGCACAGAGCAGAGCACAGAGCAGAGCACAGAGCAGAGCACAGAGCAGAGCACAGAGTAGGGCTCAGAGCAGAGCACAGAGCAGAGCTCAGAGCAGAGCACAGAACAGAGCACAGAGCAGAGCACAGAGCAGAGCACAGAGCAGAGCACAGAGCAGAGCACAGAGCAGAGCACAGAGCAGAGCACAGAGCAGGGCTCAGAGCAGAGCACAGAGCAGAGCACAGAGCAGAGCTCAGAGCAGAGCACAGAGCAGAGCACAGAGCAGAGCACAGAGCAGAGCACAGAGCAGAGCACAGAGCAGAGCACAGAGCAGAGCACAGAGCAGAGCACAGAGCAGAGCACAGAGCAGAGCACAGAGCAGAGCACAGAGCAGAGCACAGAGCAGAGCTCAGAGCAGAGCACAGAGCAGAGCACAGAGCAGAGCTCAGAGCAGAGCACAGAGCAGAGCACAGAGCAGAGCACAGAGCAGAGCACAGAGCAGAGCTCAGAGCAGAGCACAGAGCAGAGCACAGAGCAGAGCACAGAGCAGAGCTCAGAGCAGAGCACAGAGCAGAGCACAGAGCAGAGCACAGAGCAGAGCACAGAGCAGAGCGCTCACCCAAGGTGATCTCAACGCCTCCATCCCTAGTAAGGTACTCGATCATAGGTGCGGACACGTGCCCGGCACCCAGCACCAAGACTCGGTTCTTGGCTGGCTCTTTGGAGCTGGTCCGCTGCTGCTTCTGTCGCTTCGCCTGGCGCAGTCCCGTGATGTACTCGAAGTTCGGCGTCAGAGAGCCGTTCGAGGTAATCACGGCATTCTTGACAACGGGACTGGCGTTCCAATCGTTAAAGGACTGCTTGGCGTTGGATGACATCTGGTTGGGATTGGGGTGGCAGGAGTTTTAGCGAACAGTGGGATGTCTAGCTGGACTTCTAGTGGGACTGGTGAAATTTTAGTTGGACTTCTAGCAGGGTGTAGCGGGACTTGTTACGGGACTTGTTGCAAGACTTGGAGCGGGACTTGAACCGTTAAATTAGGAAAATCGCCGCAATCTCACTGTTATAAGTGGAGGATTACGACAAAGTGTCTGTAGCAGCAGATCATGGTTGCAGAGATACAACCTTAAAAAGGCGTGTGGCATGTGTGAACGCAACTTAAGCCTTCGAGAAGCGATCTGATCTGACTATAGAAATGAGTAATTCGTTTGCTCAGAGCAAAAAAAGACGAACTTATGCACAACACTCACAATATCGTAGATGTACGGCATCAGCAGCGAACCGAAGAACTCTGTGCTCTCCCGCGGCATCTGGGCGGGCATGTTGTCAACGGCACAGATGATCACCCCGGGGCCTGAAAACCTGGGAGGGGTTGAAGCATTGAAGATATACATCTCTACAGACAGACAGACAGACAGACAGACAGACAGACAGACAGACAGACAGACAGACAGACAGACAGACACTAAGACAGACAGACAGACAGACAGACAGACAGACAGACAGACAGACAGACAGACAGACAGACAGACAGACAGACAGACACTAAGACAGACAGACAGACAGACAGACAGACAGACAGACAGACAGACAGACAGACAGACAGACAGACAGACAGACAGACAGACAGACAGACAGACAGACAGACAGACAGACAGACAGACAGACAGACAGACAGACAGACAGACAGACAGACAGACAGACAGACAGACAGACAGACAGACAGACAGACAGACAGACAGACAGACAGACAGACAGACAGACAGACAGACAGACAGACAGACAGACTCACTGGTCGTAGCTCATGTTCTGCTCTGCATCGTACAGGCAGAATGGCTTGTCAATCGTGGTAATCTCCTTCATGAACTCGATGGAGCCACCGGGGTCGCAGCTGATGTCGCAGATGGCCAGCATCCGATGGGGCAGGGTGGGGCAGCCTGTGGTTTAAAAAGGTTTTGTCATTGGTATTTGATTTTTTAAATCCTTTAACCGGCATCAAAATAGACTTCATAGAGAGGCGCCAAAATAAAAAAATGAAGCCACCCACCCGGAGCTGTCTCCAGCCAGGGACTGTGGTCCTGCTCCCTTAGCAGCACCTTAGCATCCGGGATGCTGATCAGCCTTGGCGAGCTCGGGCCCCAGTAAATCCCATTGATGATGACGGAAGCGTACGGAGCGACTTTCTTTGAGAACAGGCTGATGTAGCGTTCGGGGTGCTGCCCGTAATCTTCCGGGTCGAACTTGCCAGTCTCCCGATGCCGCAAGTGGTCAACCCGGCTGCACACGCAGCCGTACACCTTCGATGTTGAGCCGTGCTTCACAATCTCCGGCAGGTGGTCAACTTCCACCATTTCAAAGGGCAGGTCACGGAAAATGTCCTGCGAGCCTTGGCTGACATTGCCGGAGCCAGTGAACACGAATACCATGGGGCCGAGGGACTTGGGCATGTTTCCCAGCGAGATCTCGTAGCCCGTGTCCCTGACCGCCTGCTTGGCCATCTCCACGCTGCGGTAGTTGTGAGCGGGTCCGATGTGCTGAGAAAGTTTACGAGTTTACGAGTCTGTCTTTAACGACTTTACGAGTCATGAACTTAAAGTTTACGAGACTGTCTTTAACAAGTTTACGAGTCTTTAACGAGTTTACGAGACTGTCTTTGAGTTTACGAGTCTTTATGGAGTTTACGAGACTGTCTTTGAGTTTACGAGTCTTTAGCGAGTTTACGAGTCTACAAGTCTACGATGCACAGATAACACCAACGTAAAACTGATATTAGAAAACTCTTTTCTGGGTGCAACTGAGTACAACTGAGTCCCTCATCCTCAAGTCAGACACCACTGCTACGCACGATGTGTTCTGTTAGAAAAAACCTATTTTTTAGATTTAGAGAGCGATCCAGTTCCAAAAAGAATAGGGAGAGAGATTAAATGCATTTAATTGACGCTGCACCTCTCCTGTGTCTTCTATTGTACACCCGTACTCGTATCTGTTCTTGTCATTTCGGTGGGATGAGCCAGCGTAAAAAATTAGAGATAAAAAAGGACATGCAGATCCTTTTTAGAGATCATCGTCCGACTTTAATAGAATATGGCTAGCAATAATTATTATCAGTTTTAGTACTCTCTGTCATCGATGAACTGACCTTCGTTTGAACCTACAAAGTATGAATTTGCATGTGACCTTTGCCTTGAATTTGTTATTTTCGCGCTTTGCTTGCGGTCAGCGATGTTTGAACAGGCCAGATTTTGCACACCGTTGTGCATTTCATCATGATGTACACTCTGTCTCCACCTTCACCTTGCAATGCCAATTTTAACATCTGCTGGGTGCGTGCGCAGTTATAACGTGCACTGCAGCAGGTACGAACGGGCGGCCGCTGGCCACACCCCCAGAAGAAAGGAAAGTTGAGAGATTTGAATCTGCTTTTCTGTCTGTCTCTCTCTCTTTTACTATGCATTTCTGGTTTTCCAGGCCATTGGAAATTTCCATTCCAGCGGTAAGGCCATGCAGCAGAAGCCTGTTTAACCTCTAGATAGTAGAGGGATTTAGTACAACCGCGAGAACTTTGCTGATTATTTCATAACACTGTGTCCTTTATTTATCTACTGGGGTTATAGGCCTAACTTACGATTACGAGTTTAACCCAAAGTTACAAGAAATGCAATATCGCTCACCATGAAAGGAGTGTGATGTCCCAATGCCAGCAGCCGGATTCCAACCCCATTAAGAATGTTGATCATGCCCACAATGCCAGCGTACTTGCCGAAGGCCACCGTCCGCTTGCCGTGACCGTCGACCATTTTCTCATAGTCTAGCAAGCGAATATTGCGCTCCAGCAGGGTGTCAAGCAGCGGCATGTTCTCCTCCTGTGCTTTGATTGTGTGAGAGAAAAATGCATAGGTTTTGTCAGGCATGAGGCTTTGAAAGTCCAGAGGAACTGGCTTAACACCGATGATGACTGGCGCCTCGGACAGGTCCTCCTGTATTATGGCGCCGGCTTGAAGGTATTCCTGCGAGAGTTGCGGTGCGCTAATGTTAGCATAAAGACATCCAGAACAAATAGAAAATTGAACTACCATGTACATGTTTTTCGTGTCAATAGCTTACATTGTGAGTGAAGGCTCGCCTGTTGGACGGCTGAACGATCACTTTCACGCCATCTTTCACTAACTTTCGCACATGATTCGGCGAAAGAGGCGCTCGTCGTTCCCATAAATTAATAGTTTCTCGGCGCATTGCCAATACTTGATTAGTGCCATGGTTGTCAACAAAGCTGCTCAATAGCCGCCGAGAATGAGCGTATGGTAGCTTTGGAAAGCGCCACATAGCTACGTCTTGCTTTTCGATATGCGAAAGAACAATAAACTGGAAATGACGCCTAAAGGTCAGTCGCGGATGGTATTCTTGTTTAGAATATATTACAATAATTCGGTATCTGGATTGAATGGATAGCAAAACTTTTTATAGCAATAATTTGAATATTAAAACAAAACCATATGGCATAAATTTTGAAAATCAAAACTTTCAGAGTAAACTTAGTATAAATTCATGTTTTAAGGATGAACTTAACTCGAAAATGTTGTTTAAGAGAAGGAACGATCTTCTGTTATGATAAATTTAAACTTTAAATTCCTACATCGTGGACCGGTCACAACTGGTTTGGCAAAACGTGAGGCGTTGACAATTATAAAAAACATCGAATAGAAAGGCCGTATGGTCTTTGTGCGTTATAAATTAAAAGCAGAATAAAAATTAGACTGTTAATGTTTCTTCTACGCAGAGGAGCATGAATTTTATAATAGGTACTATTAATATTAGTTAGTAAATTGTTTGTAAGGGCTGTGTGGTATATTTGAAAATTGTATCATAAAGACTTCAGTATTTAGAATTAATTTCTATATTTTACATTTTTACATTTTATTAATTCTTCTCTGCTTTTGAAACGAACAATTTCTTAGTTGGAAAATGGTTACTGATGTTCCATTCAACTAATAAGTTCAATTCCACAACCGTTTCATAAAAATTAAATGCTGAAAAACATACAATTTAAATTCTTTTTAAAAATTAAATAAGAATTAAAAGCACGAAAACTTAAAGCACTTTCTAATTTAAAATTCACATTCATTTTTGAAGTTCCCCTTTAACATATTAAATTATAGTTTAATAGATAGTTTAGTTCGGTCGATAAAATTTAATCCATATATTTTTGCTGATAGCTTCACTTTAGTTTTTAACAGTTGACCCAATAATTAAATTGCTTTTTATATTTTGCTTTCCACAAAAACCTTTAATCTTATTACTCCGCGACCAATACATTTAAAAAGAGCTATTTAAACTGAACCCATTGCTTCAACTTCTAATAAAAATTGTATTATGCAACAAAAATAAAATAGCTCGTGAAAATGACTCTTTCATATTACATTTACACTTACAAAAATTGCTTGCAAAATGCCTCGCTTGATTACTGATAGTAGAGCATGCAGAAAATGCTGCAAATGGGAAAGTTAAACTGCTTCTTTTTAAAAACCAGGTTAGCATTTGCCAAAACAACTGAATGCTTTTACCAAAGTTGATTTTCAGTCACAACAGGCTGCCAGACCAGCAGAAATTCATTTCGATACCAGCTTACAAAATAGTGTACGTAAAGTAACAAAAAAGTAAAAGAATTGCCTGATTTTTACGGAATATTTCTTCAATAAAAACGCGATTTTTAAACCTTGTTTCTCGTATGTAAAAGTACAAACGCATCAACACGCGCCATTCGATTGCTCAATAAACATAAAATACCGATTGCGGATACGTATTAATCCCTGCCAACGCTCTTCGGACTTCCATTAACACATTTTGGGCACCGGGGCAGGCACATTGTCCGCCATTCAGCCGATGTGCACGATTTATTCCGCCACTGAGCGCCTCTATACCTAGGATCACTTCCGCCAGAGGAAATTAAAAAAAACACGATAAAGATTCTGAGAATGAGGAGTCTAATGAGCATGAACTGCCTGTTGCCACCTTGTCATCACATTGGCTGCCTCGTGACAGCAGACTAGCAGCCCAGCTAGAAGACAAAACAGTCATGCCTGTTCCACTATCTATCTATCTATCTATCTATTATCTATCTATCTATCCATCCATCTATCTATCTATCTATTCGTATCTATCTATCTATCTATCTATCTATCTATCTATCTATCTATCTATCTATCTATCTATCTATCTATCTATCTATCTATCTATCTACCTATTTATCTATCTATCTATCTATCTTTCTATCTATCTATCTATCTATCTATCTATCTATCTATCTATCTATCTATCTATCTATCTATCTATCTATCTATCTATCTATCTGATATAAACGGGATTATGTCCAATCTGAATAAAAAGACAACCTGAAGGCTTACAGGGTGCAAAGCCACCCTTAGCTTGACTTGGCAGCCAGACAGTCAGCCCAGACAGTTCGGTCTTCCCTCATTTCCAGCCGCTACCTCTCTCCTCCATCAGACCCGCCAGCTTCCCCGTCCACCACTTTTTCTCCCTCCCTTTCGCTTCCTGTTAACCCGAAGCTGCGAGCCCCCCCCCCCCCCGACCGGCCACCCGCCACCGCATCCTCGGTCCTGCGTCCTCGGGGTTGGCCCGAACCCCCCTGCTGCCCGGGCGGTGGGAAGAGTGGGAACCCGGGCGAGAGGGAAGAGACGTACGGACGGACAGACAGACGGACACAGACAGAGCAAAAGTACATATCAAGCGC
>NIVC01003707.1:40000-81472 GCA_002269645.1 Macrostomum lignano
ACGCCGTACGAAGCGAGGAAGCTGCGGAAAGCTGCCGAGCTGAATGGCGGGCCGTTGTCGGTGACCACCTCAATCGGGACGCCGTATCTGCCGAACAGCCGCCGCAGGTGGGGGATCACGCTCTCCGCCGTCGTCGAGTTGAGAAAATTGACTTCTGGGTATTTTGAATACAAGTCGGTGGTGACCAGGAGCATCTGGCCCTGCACTGGGCCGTAGAAATCCATACCTAGTAGCAGCCAGGCACCGTCCGGAATATCTGTCGGCCTCAATGGTGTCTGTCGCAATCCGGTGGCCGCAGCCTGGCACAGTGTGCAGCACTGGACGAAGAGCTCGCAGTCGCTGCGCATCCGAGGCCACCACACCTTCGTCTGCAGGCGTTTAAGGGTGCGATCGGCGCCCAGATGACCGGTGTGCGCCAGTTGAAGGATCGGCCTGCGCAGCGACTCGGGGATGACGATGAGGTCACCGCGGAGTAATACTCCGTCGCTTTCCGACAGTTCGCCGCTGATGGACTTGAAGGAGCGCTGGGCTGCCGCTCGCATGTCCCAGCGGCCGGTTCGAATCGCGTTCCGCGCCGCCTGGACGTCCCTGTCGGTGCGCGATGCTTCCCGAACCTGGTCGAGACTGAAGCCCTTTGGCACGGCCCCGGTCGACACGGCGTTGATGAAGGCGGCGTCGAGCTCTTCACCTACATTCCGACGCCGCTCTGGCAGAGGCTGCCGACTCAGCAGGTCAGCCGGGTTGGTCGAGCCTGGCCGGTAGAGCAGGTTGAAGCGGAGATGCTGAATGCGCAGCGCCATTCGCTCGATCCGCGGTGGCGGACGGGAGCCAGGCTTGAAAAGCGGCACGAGCGGTCGGTGGTCCGTCACCACGGTGAAGTCTGGGTCGCCAGCCAGATAGTGCTCAAACTTGAGACACCCAAATTTGATGGCCAACGCCTCCCGCTCGATCTGCGCGTACCGCTGCTCCACCGGCGAGAGGGCTCTGCTGGCGTAGGCGACGGGTCTGCTGTTGCCGTCTGACTGCCGCTGCGTGAGGATGGCGCCGAGGCCGATCGGCGATGCGTCCACCAGGAGCTCCGTGTGCAGCCTGCGGTCGAAAAAGGCCAGCGTGCCGCGTCTGAGAATGCCTTCTTGATGCCGTTAAACGCCGCTGTGTGTTTTTCTGTCCACTCCCAGGCTTGGCCCTTCTTCGTTAGCTGCCGGAGTGGGGCCGCGAGGTCAGCGAAGTTCGGGATGAACTTTGCCAGGAAGTTAGCGGTTCCCAGGAAAGAGCGGACGTCGGCCACGTTGGAGGGCTCTCGGAAGTTCTGCATGGCGTCAATTTTCTCGGTGGCCGGTTGCATGCCCCGGGCGGTCAGGCGCATCCCAAGAAACTCTACAGTCGGCCGGGCGAACCTGCACTCGTCCTGATTGAGGGTGATCCCGAACTCTCGGAGGCGCTGAAGGCAGGCGTCCAACCTCTCATGGTGCTGCTTCAGGTCGGAGGCGTATACCACCACGTCGTCGTGCGCCCACCGGACGCCGTCGATGCCGCTGAGGATGCCAAGCATGACTCGTTGAAGGATTTCCGAGGCATTTGTGAACCCCATGCTGAGCCTCTTGAGCCGCATCAGTCCGAGGGGCGTGCTGAAGGTGAAGAGGTGACGGCTGCTCTCGTGGACTGGGATCTGATAAAAAGCCTTCCGGATATCGAGTTCGCTGAACAGCTTGGCGTCTGCCATTTCCTCGGTGATTTCATCCAGCGTGGGGATTTGCTGCTTCTCTGGGATGACGAAAGCGTTGAGATCACGGAGGTCCTGGCAGATTCGAACGCCACCGTCGTCCTTGGGCACCACCACCATGCGTGACACCCAGGCGCTAGGACCTTTGACTGCCTCAATGATGCCCTGCTCCTCCAAAGCCTTGAGCTCGTCCACTACGGCCTCTTTCAGGTGCGCCGCCACACGTGAGGGCGCCTGGCAGACTGGAACAGCGTCATCGGACAGCTGGATCTGGACCTCTACACCCTTGATGCAGCCGATGCCGTTGAAGACTTCTTTGTGCCTCTGCAGGATGGCCTTAAGCTGGGGATCGCTATACTGCTCGGAGGGTGTGGTGTCGGCGATGGCGTTTATGTTTTGCGGCTTGGTAGCTTCAGGTCGCTGGATCTTCAGCACTCCTAGCTTGAATGCGGGCTGACGCCCCAGTATCGTCAGGCTGTCGCCGTCCATGATGTGGAAGGTCGCGGTTGTTCTGGCAGATCCCACTTGGATGTCAAGATCGGCGGTACCCACAATCCTGAGAGGTGTCGGTACCCCGTAGGCGCGAACTTCGGCTCTTGTTGGGCGTGGGCTTGGCAGGCTGAGCGCTCTGAAGGTGCCGAGACTCATGATACTGCAGCTGGCTCCGCTGTCAATCATCATGGGAAGCTGCCGGTTTGCCACCTGCACAGTCAGTGAGATGTCGGATGGGTATTTGTCGCGGTTGTACAGCGCGAACACATCCTCGTTGACGGAGCCGTCGGCAGCTGTGAATACAGCATTGTTGCTGATTTGCTGCTGTGGGATCCGGCTGCTGTTTGACTGCCGAGGCTGACGGCAGGCAAGAGCGAGGTGGTTGGGCTTACCGCAGTTGTGGCAGATCTTGCCCTTGGCAGCGTCGCAGGTAGCGTGGCCTTTCTCGCCGCAGCGGTAGCAGGTGCGCTGCTGCTGGTCGCCGGGCCTGCTGGTCGTCTGAGCCGGGCCACGCCTGTTCGTTCTCACCTTGTCGCCCTTGGCAACGCTGGCCACGTGCGAGTCTGTCTTCTCCATCTCGGTGGCTTGTTCCTCTGCAGCCTCGAATGCCCTCGCCTTTCGCAAGGCCTCTTCCAGGCTGATGTTCGCCTCCTGAAGCAGCCGCCTGCGCAGCTTGTCAGAGCTGCAGGTTGCCACGAGCTGGTCTCTGATGAGCGAGTCCTTCAGCTGCTCGAAGTCGCACGGCTCTGCCGCAGTGCGCAGTCTGGCGTACCAGGACTCGATGGACTCTCCGGTGGCCTGGGTGCATAGGCGGAACTGATATCTGGCGAATACTATGTTCTTTCTTCCGTTGAAGAATGTCTTCAAAGCGTCCAGCGTCTGCTTGAGGGTGACTTGGCCGTCCTCTGTGGTCGCTGCAGGCTTGGCCTCCTCGCGGATGATGACGGCGATTTCCTTGCCTGCTGTGTAGCTGAGTAGTTTGCACTTTTGCTTCTCGTTGGTGATGCCTGATGCATCGATGAAGTCTTCAAAGCGGTCCGCCCATTGACTCCAGCGCTTGCCCGCGTTGTGTGGGTCTGCTGATACTGAGAATGGCTCAGGTGGGGGCAGTGAGAGAAAGTTGGCTGCCATGATTTGTTTACCGCGCGGTAGGCGGCTTGCGACGCCACTGTAGAGAGCGAAGCCGAGAGAGAGAAAGTTATGTGTTGTGTGTAGCCGATAAAGCCTCAAGCTATTGTAGGCTCTGTGCGATCGATTTATATATTTAGCAGCGACCCTGCAGTTGAGACTGCAGCGTACATTAAAAACAGAAAGCCAAGAATATTGGATGTACATCGGAAATGCACACCAGGACTAAAAACACTTATTATGCAAGCACTGGGCAGCAGGTGCCTACAACAGACAGACAGACAGACAGACAGACAGACACTAAGACAGACAGACAGACAGACAGACAGACAGACAGACAGACAGACAGACAGACAGACAGACAGACAGACAGACAGACAGACAGACACTAAGACAGACAGACAGACAGACAGACAGACAGACAGACAGACAGACAGACAGACAGACAGACAGACAGACAGACAGACAGACAGACAGACAGACAGACAGACAGACAGACAGACAGACAGACAGACAGACAGACAGACAGACAGACAGACAGACAGACAGACAGACAGACAGACAGACAGACAGACAGACAGACAGACAGACAGACAGACAGACAGACAGACAGACAGACAGACAGACAGACAGACAGACAGACAGACAGACAGACAGACAGACAGACAGACAGACAGACAGACAGACAGACAGACAGACAGACAGACAGACAGACAGACAGACAGACAGACAGACAGACAGACAGACAGACAGACAGACAGACAGACAGACAGACAGACAGACAGACAGACAGACAGACAGACAGACAGACAGACAGACAGACAGACAGACAGACAGACAGACAGACAGACAGACAGACAGACAGACAGACAGACAGACAGACAGACAGACAGACAGACAGACAGACAGACAGACAGACAGACAGACAGACAGACAGACAGACAGACAGACAGACAGACAGACAGACAGACACTAAGACAGACAGACAGACAGACAGACAGACAGACAGACACTAAGACAGACAGACAGACAGACAGACAGACAGACAGACACTAAGACAGACAGACAGACAGACAGACAGACAGACAGACACTAAGACAGACAGACAGACAGACAGACAGACAGACACTAAGACAGACAGACAGACAGACAGACAGACAGACAGACAGACAGACAGACAGACAGACAGACAGACAGACAGACAGACAGACAGACAGACAGACAGACAGACAGACAGACAGACAGACAGACAGACAGACAGACAGACAGACAGACAGACAGACAGACACTAAGACAGACAGACAGACAGACAGACACTAAGACAGACAGACAGACAGACAGACAGACAGACAGACAGACAGACAGACAGACAGACACTAAGACAGACAGACAGACAGACAGACAGACAGACAGACAGACAGACAGACAGACAGACAGACAGACAGACAGACAGACAGACAGACAGACAGACAGACAGACAGACAGACAGACAGACAGACAGACAGACAGACAGACAGACAGACAGACAGACAGACAGACAGACAGACAGACAGACAGACAGACAGACAGACAGACAGACAGACAGACAGACAGACAGAAACTAAGACAGACAGACACTAACACAGACAGACACTAAGACAGACAGACAGACGGACAGACGGACAGGCACTCAGACAGGCACCCCCCCGCTCTGCAGTGCGTGCACATCCCAGACCAGGGCCTGAGCGACACGAATTTCTACTGCAAGTGCAGACGCTACTTTCATCACGGGAACTTCAGCGGCGAGCAGGTGCGCACGCAGTACCTGCTGCACCGTAAAGGCTCGGCCTCGAACTACTCCAGCCTGGAGTGCGGTCCCTGCCCGGCCGAGTGTCCGGGCTCCTGCGCCACGAACGGGGACTGTCTGATTAAGCACGACCTGGACATCCTGCGCGCTCTGCCGCTGGTGATCCAAACCTTCCTGATGACCGTGTGCGTCCTGGTTGCGGCAATCGTGTTCAAGACTAGAAGGAATCGTGTGATTAAAGCAGCAGTGTGGATTCTGCTGGAGATCTTCATTCTGGGTGTAACTATACTGTATTTAACGGTGAGGTGCCGTTTATTTGAGCTACTAAATTCCTTAACTGTTAACGTCTATCCATTCGTTTGTAATCCTTCCCTTGCAGGTATTTCTCATGTACCTGAATCCAACGTACGAGATCTGCTTTATTATTCCGTGGTTTAGAGAAATCGGTTTTACTATTACCTACGGAACCCTGCTTGTCAAGGTCTACAGGTGAGTTATGTAACCCGGAAGTCCTACACTGCACCAATTAATGCCAACTCCCGCCCCCTTACACCAAGCCAGAAGTCCTGCCCCAGACCAATTAACACCAACCCCCACCCCAAGCCAGAAGTCCTGCCCCAGACCAATTAACACCAACCCCCACCCCAAGCCAGAAGTCCTGCCCCAGACCAATTAACACCAACCCCCACCCCAAGCCAGAAGTCCTGCCCCAGACCAATTAACACCAACCCCACCCCAAGCCAGAAGTCCTGCCCCAGACCAATTAACACCAACCCCACCCCAAGCCAGAAGTCCTGCCCCAGACCAATTAACACCAACCCCCACCCCAAGCCAGAAGTCCTGCCCCAGACCAATTAACACCAACCCCAACACCAAGCCAGAAGTCCTGCCCCAGACCAATTAACACCAACCCCAACACCAAGCCAGAAGTCCTGCCCCAGACAATTAACACCAACCCCCACCCCAAGCCAGAAGTCCTGCCCCAGACCAATTAACACCAACCCCCACCCCAAGCCAGAAGTCCTGCCCCAGACAATTAACACCAACCCCCACCCCAAGCCAGAAGTCCTGCCCGAGACCAATTAACACCAACCCCCACCCCAAGCCAGAAGTCCTGCCCCAGACCAATTAACACCAACCCCCACCCCAAGCCAGAAGTCCTGCCCCAGACCAATTAACACCAACCCCCACCCCAAGCCAAAAGTCCTGCCCCAGACCAATTAACACCAACACCAACACCAAGCCAGAAGTCCTGCCCCAGACCAATTAACACCAACCCCAACACCAAGCCAGAAGTCCTGCCCCAGACCAATTAACACCAACCACTCAAGCAAAGCTGATTTCAGTCGCTCCGAAAACTTGACTAAAAGCAATCTGTTAAACACTCGCAGAGTTCTCTGCGGCTTCCAATCGCGCAAAGCCCACCGAGTGCACGTACGCGATCGAGACTTGTTGAAATACCTGGCCGGCATTGTGGCTGTGGCATTCGGCTTCATGGCCGCTTGGACTGCAGCTACGCTGGACCACAGCCGCAGGCTGCACGGCACCCTGGAGAGCCTGAACTGCAGCAGCGCCGACCAGCTTAGCGGTCAGCTGATTCTCGAGGACGGCAAAGTTCGCAAGGAGGACAAGGAGCTGAGCTTTCGCGTCTGCGCTGTTGGTTACTGGGACGCCGTGTGCGCCGCAGGTAAGGATCCTGTTGGGAAGATGGAGTGGGATGCTCAATCGCAAAACGGTGCACACTGAGACCCGACCGCATTGGCAGGAGAACTGGTGTTTCTGCTCCTGGGCCTGTTCTACTGCTATTGCGTGCGCTCGGCCCCGTCGGATTATTCTGAGACCCGCTACATCACGGCGGCCTTCATCTCGGAGCTCGTGTGCTCGCTGGCCTATCACGTGATCAGGTGAGTTAACCCACAGTTGGGAATCAACAACTGGAAGATATAATTATGGGAATATTAAATACATAACAAATAGATAGCATATTTAATAAATCAAACGGGTAAAAAAGATAGAACAGATAGAATGGATAGAACATATAGAACAGATAGAACAGATAGAACAGATAGAATGGATAGAACAGATAGAATGGATAGAACATATAGAACAGATAGAACAGATAGAACAGATAGAATGGATAGAACAGATAGAATGGATAGAACAGATAGAACAGATAGAACAGATAGAACAGATAGAATGGATAGAACATATAGAACAGATAGAACAGATAGAACAGATAGAATGGATAGAACAGATAGAACAGATAGAACAGATAGAACAGATAGAACAGATAGAACAGATAGAACAGATAGAACAGATAGAACAGATAGAACAGATAGAACAGATAGAACAGATAGAACAGATAGAATGGATAGAACAGATAGAATGGATAGAACAGATAGAACAGATAGAACAGATAGAACAGATAGAACAGATAGAACAGATAGAATGGATAGAACATATAGAACAGATAGAACAGATAGAACAGATAGAATGGATAGAACAGATAGAATGGATAGAACATATAGAACAGATAGAACAGATAGAACAGATAGAATGGATAGAACAGATAGAATGGATAGAACAGATAGAACAGATAGAACAGATAGAACAGATAGAATGGATAGAACATATAGAACAGATAGAACAGATAGAACAGATAGAATGGATAGAACAGATAGAACAGATAGAACAGATAGAACAGATAGAACAGATAGAACAGATAGAACAGATAGAACAGATAGAACAGATAGAACAGATAGAATGGATAGAACAGATAGAACAGATAGAACAGATAGAACAGATAGAACAGATAGAACAGATAGAACAGATAGAACAGATAGAACAGATAGAACAGAAAGAACAGAGAGAATGGATAGAACAGATGATAGAACAGATAGAACAGATGGAAAAGATAGAACAGATAGAACAGATAGAACAGATAGAACAGATAGAACAGATAGAACAGATAGAACAGATAGAACAGATGATAGAACAGATAGAACAGATGGAAAAGATAGAAAAGATAGAACAGATAGAACATATAGAACATATAGAACAGATAGAACAGATAGAACAGATAGAACAGATAGAACAGATAGAACAGATAGAACAGATAGAACAGATAGAACAGATAGAACAGATAGAACAGATAGAACAGATAGAACAGATAGAACAGATAGAGAAGACATAGTAGAGTAGCATAGGCAAGACTTTCTCGACTGAATGAGCAGCCCCCCCCCCCTAAGCAGCACAGGGAGTCCCCTAAACCACAGGCCAAGATTAAATTTGTCCGAGTCTCTCCAGTTATTTTCCTCAGTCTTCTCCCTAGTCAGTTTTGCATGCAAATTTTATATGGGAATCGAAGGAATTAGGTCGAGCTAGCCTGGTGAGTGGCGGGACAGGGACCTGTGCGCATGACAGCAGGAGCTCTGCACCAGAGCAAATTTAATCAATATCTCATACCCTGATGAGCGGCCCAGCCCGGCTTTGTGTTGCTTTCAAATCATCACAGAAGACGGCAAGCGATTTCTTACTTTCTTTATTTCTGTTTTTACTTTAATGTCAAACCCGCCAGGCATGTCATCTGGGACCGGACGCACCCAGACTACGTCTATCTGATGTACTTTGCCCGCTGCCACCTCACTGTTACTGTCACTGCCGCCCTGGTCATTGTGCCCAAGGTGAGACGTCTTGCCTTACCCCTGCTGCAGGGCTGGAAGCTTCGGCACCGCCTCTTTTTTACAGCTCCATCAGTGCCTGAGAATCTGCCTCTCCCTCAGTGCTTGAGAATCTGCCTCTCCCTCAGTGCTTGAGAATCTGCCTCTCCCTCAGTGCCTGAGAATCTGCCTCTCCCTCAGTGCCTGAGAATCTGCCTCTCCCTCAGTGCTTGAGAATCTGCCTCTCCCTCAGTGCCTGAGAATCTGCCTCTCCGCTCTCCCTCAGTGCCTGAGAATCTGCCTCTCCCTCAGTGCTTGAGAATCTGCCTCTCCCTCAGTGCCTGAGAATCTGCCTCTCCCTCAGTGCCTGAGAATCTGCCTCTCCCTCAGTGCCTGAGAATCTGCCTCTCCCTCAGTGCCTGAGAATCTGCCTCTCCCTCAGTGCCTGAGAATCTGCCTCTCCCTCAGTGCCTGAGAATCTGCCTCTCCCTCAGTGCCTGAGAATCTGCCTCTCCCTCAGTGCCTGAGAATCTGCCTCTCCCTCAGTGCCTGAGAATCTGCCTCTCCCTCAGTGCCTGAGAATCTGCCTCTCCCTCAGTGCCTGAGAATCTGCCTCTCCCTCAGTGCCTGAGAATCTGCCTCTCCGCTCCTTCTAAAATTTCAAACCTGTTGAAAAGCAGCAAGATCACTGAAACGCGCTAGCATCAACCCGCACCGTCAGCTCTGGTACGTGCACAGCCCGCCTAAAAACGCGGGCAACAACCGCAGCCTGGTGTACTCGCAAGTGGACGCCAACCTTGGCGAGCCGATGAACCCGATGGCCATCGCGGCTAACGGGGATCTTGACGCGCCAGAGATCAACATATCGGACATGGACCCTGAGGACATCCGGGTGCGCTGTTTGTTTGAAATGCTACGCTTATTTATCGCTACTTATAGTAGGATTTTGGTTCATTTATTCCAAGATATTTCTAGCATTTTTATCGCTGAAGTTTCATAGTTTGTCCATTTTTTCTCCTTTGATGACCTCCTTTTTTCTTCTTTTGTCTTCTCCTACTACCCTCGATTCATCCCTTTCTGGTTTTGAGGCCTGTGCGCGAAGATTGGTGTGAGCACATATGCGTGTCCAAGTGAGTGCGCGTCTTTCCCCTCCTCCTCCCTTCATTCTTCTTCTCTCTCCCTTTCTCTCTCTCCCTTTCTCTCTCCCTTTCTCTCTCTCCCTTTCTCTCTCCCTTTCTCTCGCTCTCCCTTTCTCTCTCTCCCTTTCTCTCTCTTCCTTTCTCTCTCTTCCTTTCTCTCTCTCTTCCTTTCTCTTTCTTCCTTTCTCTCTCTTCCTTTCTCTCTCTCCCTTTCTCTCTCTCCCTTTCTCTCTCTCCCTTTCTCTCTCCCTTTCTCTCGCTCTCCCTTTCTCTCTCTCCCTTTCTCTCTCCCTTTCTCTCGCTCTTCCTTTCTCTCTCCCTTTCTCTCTCTCTCCCTTTCTCTCTCTCTCCCTTTCTTTCTCTCCCTTTCTCTGTCTCTCTCTTTCTCTCTCCCTTTCTCTCTCTCCCTTTCTCTCTCTCCCTTTCTCTCTCCCTTTCTCTCTCTCTCTCCCTTTCTCTCTCTCTCTTTCTCTCTCTCTCCCTTTCTCTCTCCCTTTCTCTCTCTCCCTTTCTCTCTCCCTTTCTCTCTCTCCCTTTCTCTCTCTCTCCCTTTCTCTCTCTCCCTTTCTCTCTCCCTTTCTCTCTCTCCCTTTCTCTCTCCCTTTCTCTCTCTCCCTTTCTCTCTCTCTCCCTTTCTCTCTCCCTTTCTCTCGCTCTCCCTTTCTCTCTCTCCCTTTCTCTCTCTCCCTTTCTCTCTCCCTCTTTCTCTCTCTCCCTTTCTCTCTCCATTTTTCTCCCCTCCTCTCCCCTTGTCTCTCCCTTCCTGTCTTGCCCTCCTCTTGCTCCTTTGCCCCTATATACCATCGTCTCCCGACCTTCAAACTCCTTCATCTCTATTTTAACATTACCTGCTGCTCACGAGCTCACCTGTTCACTGTTTACCACTGCATACATGTACTCTACTTCTAACCGCTAACCTCCCCCAGGCTGAACTGAAGCGGCTGTACACCCAGCTGGAGATCTTCAAGACCAAAGTGATGCGCAAGGAGAACCCGCACATCAGCAAACGGAAAGGCGGACGGAAGCAGACGCACAGGCGGTGAGCAGCTGGCATGTTGTGCTGAGAGAAATTTATTATCGATCATTTCAGTATTGGTGGCACATATTGTTGCTCGTATAGTACATACTGTACATTTTAAATCTAACTATATTCGTATGAAATATTGTGCTTAGCACTTGAATGCTCACTTAGCCTTAATAGAAATATTGTGAACACCTGTGTGCACTAAATTAATCCTAGCATTGATAATACCCCATGTACCTGCTTTACAAAACTGTTTAGCCGGATTTTTTGGAATTAAATTTAACAAACAGTTTTTGCATGACAATATTTGTTTTACTGACTGGTTTCGAAAGAAACGAAAAAAACACCGTAATTCGCTGTTATTTTTAGGACCGCCACGAGAAGGTAACAGCAGCAGAAGCAGACTATTTTAAACATGTCTGCCATTGTTAAAGCATTTCCCTCATTTTTAGCATTTCTGTTACTGGCAGCCATTTAAAAAATCGTTTAAGAGCATTTGTGTTACGAGGAAATAATACAAATGTGTAGTTCAGTGTAACAAAAAATCTTGTACTTCTAAAACTTAATTTTCATCTTTATGATTGATTTCTCTGTTAGTGAAACTGAAACTTATATATTAAAAACTTAGTTTTTTTGAGAAAATTGGCAAATCCTTGAATGAACGCCGCATCAAATGTGTTGTTTAAACCCTTTCACATGTACGTGTCTTATACTGTACCTGAAACTGAATGTCAAACCCAGAGTCGGAAATTTTAAGGAGAAAATTTGTATCAAAAAACCACGCTAGAAATTTAAAGATCTTTAGTTCTTTTACTTTTGCAGTACTATTTTTATACATGCTCCTGCGCTTTTCTGGAGATAGAAACTATACTTGCTACTGGTAGTAAACGAGACGCATATTTAGTGCCTTTTATTTTGTACAATAGTTACTCGCAACAGCAAGGCAGATTTTGTCGCGGCTCGACGAACTAAACCTAAAGAATTAAATGATCTCGATACGATACGATACGACTATAATGCAATCGCTCTTGATTCAGGGCACTTTTAAAACAGACAACAGATGCCCTTGATACAGCGATGGCAACAAAACAAATACTAAATCTTAGGTATTAGGATAGAATACCGCAGACTCTTCTTCTGGCTATCTCAACTTTTAACGATTTTTTGTTTTTTGCGCGGATTAATTTTGCAAAAGTGAACCTAAACCTAATTCGTTTTTTATACATTGTAAGCGCAACATTTACTCCATTGATAAGTTTTTGTGAATCAATCAGTTCGACAGCTCTTTCAGTACCAGTGCTAGACAAAAATCTTTCTCAACAGTTGAAGTTGGACCATCCAGCTCTTCCACTGTACATTGTTAAGAGATAGGTATCGGGCCTAGCAAGATGGACCACCCAGCTTCTTTCCTATTGTAGATTGCTACATTGACATTGATTGCTAGACCCCATTCTCTCCCCATTATCAGTCAGACAGTCAAGCCACTATTCTTCTACTGTACATTGATTCCTGGACCCAATTCTCTCTTGTTAGACCACTGAGCTCCTCTCCTTAACGTACATAGCTAAACCCAACTTCTTGCCCTTATCAAGTTAGGATCACCCAAGTTCTCTCCTAATGTACACTGCTGGACCTCGATCCCCTCTTAACAGTCGGACCACCCTGCTTTTTCATATTGTAGATGTACATTGATCGCAACACCCCATTCTCTCCCTTATCACTTTTTTCTACTGTACATTGGCCTTTATTCCAGCCCATTTGCGCGGACTCTCCTAACTGATAAGGGCAAGAAGATTGGTTTAGCTACGTACAAATTCGTACAATAGGAAAGGGGCTGGGTGGTGAGAGGGATTGGGGTCTATCAATGTACATTAGGAGAAGAGTTGGGTCGTCTGACTCTCTCCCAAACTAACAGCTCCTGTTCTACTGTACACTGCTATAACCAATGTCTCAGTCTCTGCTATTAGTCGGATTACGCGAATTCAATTAGAAAATTATCGTCCTAGCAAAGCGATTAACTTAGCGATAGTTAATAAGCCTATATGGGGGTATGCAACTTTGAGTCTTCGGTCTGAAAATCATCTACCTACATTGCCCCCATCGCACAGTTTCTCGCTGCAGCCATTCTACCACAAGCACTCGCACAAGCAACCGGCCGTCTCGGTGCAGGAGGAGGAAATCTCCAAAGTGTCCGAGGACTCGTCCAACTCGCTGGAAGGTCAGGAGCTCGAGCGCTCGATGGCCAAGGATTCTGGCGGAGCCAAGAACGTTTGAGACGGCAACAGACGTCCTGTCCGAGGAAAAAACTGGCACTCCACAATATCAAAACGTGAATGACCTGCAAGACCTATGCAGGTGTGATTTCTGCGCAACAACTGAGAACATTACAGCTTACATGTACTGTCCTTGCTCCCTATACCTGACACATTCAAGCATTATTCATTTGCGTCGCTTGTGTAACTTAACAATATTGCTTTTATGGGGGAATTCTGAGTCCCCTCTGAGAACTTTGACGCCCACCTGGCAAGAATAGCTATCAGACCCACCTGACAAGAATAACTGTCAGACCCACTTGACAAGTATAACTGTCAGACCCACTTGACAAGTATAACTAACTGTCAGACCCACCTGACAAGAATAACTGTCAGACCCACTTGACAAGTATAACTAACTGTCAGATCCACCTGACAAGTATAACTAACTATTAGACCCACCTGACAAGAATAACTGTCAGACCAACCTGACAAGAATAACTACTGTCAGACCCACCTGACAAGAATAACTACTGTCAGACCCACCTGACAAGAATAACTACTGTCAGACCCACCTGACAAGAATAACTACTGTCAGACCAACCTGACAAGAATAACTACTGTCAGACCCACCTGACAAGAATAACTACTGTCAGACCCACCTGACAAGAATAACTACTGTCAGACCCACCTGACAAGAATAACTACTGTCAGATCCACTTGACAAGAATAACTACTGTCAGACCCACCTGACAAGAATAACTACTGTCAGACCCACCTGACAAGAATAACTACTGTCAGACCCACCTGACAAGAATAACTACTGTCAGACCCACCTGACAAGAATAACTACTGTCAGACCCACCTGACAAGAATAACTACTGTCAGATCCACTTGACAAGAATAACTACTGTCAGACCCACCTGACAAGAATAACTACTGTCAGACCCACCTGACAAGAATAACTACTGTCAGACCCACCTGATAAGAATAACTACTGTCAGACCCACCTGACAAGAATAACTACTGTCAGACCCACCTGACAAGAATAACTACTGTCAGACCCACCTGACAAGAATAACTACTGTCAGACCCACCTGATAAGAATAACTACTGTCAGACCCACCTGATAAGAATAACTACTGTCAGACCCACCTCACAAGAATAACTACTGTCAGACCCACCTGACAAGAATAACTACTGTCAGACCCACCTGACAAGAATAACTACTGTCAGACCCACCTGATAAGAATAACTACTGTCAGACCCACCTGACAAGAATAACTACTGTCAGACCCACCTGACAAGAATAACTACTGTCAGACCCACCTGACAAGAATAACTACTGTCAGACCCACCTGACAAGAATAACTACTGTCAGACCCACCTGATAAGAATAACTACTGTCAGACCCACCTGACAAGAATAACTACTGTCAGACCCACCTGACAAGAATAACTACTGTCAGACCCACCTGATAAGAATAACTACTGTCAGACCCACCTGACAAGAATAACTACTGTCAGACCCACCTGACAAGAATAACTACTGTCAGACCCACCTGACAAGAATAACTACTGTCAGACCCACCTGACAAGAATAACTACTGTCAGACCCACCTGATAAGAATAACTACTGTCAGACCCACCTGACAAGAATAACTACTGTCAGACCCACCTGACAAGAATAACTACTGTCAGACCCACCTGATAAAAAAACAGATTTTTTCTGAAAGCGTCACAATTTTACCCATACTGAGAAGTTTGGCTGGGCGGTCAGGATTGCGAACTTTGTAACATTTTCAACACCAGACCTCTAATTCACCTTGTTTAGCCACATTCACATCAGATAAGCACAAGCCCAGTGTCAGTTATATTATTTCATCCAATTAAAATGAACAGACATTGTCAATTGCTACATTTTATGTTTTAAAATTATCTAAGCTGCCTCAGATTTATGAACTGTGTTTTTGACACCTGCTACGATAATATTTAATTAATTAATTAATCGAATTTTATTGTTCTGCTATATATAGCATTTGTAAAACTTTTAATTCGATAAAGTGATAAAAAATTGAAACCCGTTAGTCATATCTTTCCCAATCAATACTATCAGTGTGTTATCGAATTGACGTTCGGAGATATAGATGCCATAAGTTCCAAATCTTACTTATTTTATTGTTAATGAATTCATCGATTAATTGAACCCAGATAAGGAATTAACAAAATCTAGCTGTCGAAACATTCAATGACGCAAAGGTTGAGAATCAGTTCAATGACTGCTAAAATCGTCGTCAGTTTGAGAGTCAGACAGTTGGAGAGTCAGAGAGTTGGAGAGTCAGACAGTTGGAGAGTCAGACAGTTGGAGAGTCAGACAGTTGGAGAGTCAGACAGTTGGAGAGTCAGACAGTTGGAGAGTCAGACAGTTGGAGAGTCAGACAGTTGGAGAGTCAGACAGTTGGAGAGTCAGACAGTTGGAGAGTCAGACAGTTGGAGAGTCAGATAGTCGGTGAGTCAGAGAGTCAGACAGTTGGAGAGTCAGATAGTCGGTGAGTCAGAGAGTCAGACAGTTGGAGAGTCAGATAGAGAGTCAGACAGTCAGTGAGTCTGACAGTCAGTGAGTCAGACAGTCGGTGAGTCAGACAGTCGGAGAGTCAGACAGTTGGAGAGTCAGATAGAGAGTCAGACAGTCAGTGAGTCAGACAGTCGGAGAGTCAGACAGTTGGAGAGTCAGATAGAGAGTCAGACAGTCAGTGAGTCTGACAGTCAGTGAGTCAGACAGTCGGTGAGTCAGACAGTCGGTGAGTCAGACAGTCGGTGAGTCAGACAGTCGGAGAGTCAGACAGTCGGAGAGTCAGACAGTTAGAGAGTCGGCCTCGACCACCTCCGCCGCCGCCGCTGCCTCAACCGTCGCTCGACTGAACGGCATCGGCGATCGGTTCGTCGACGGCGGAGCCCCCCGCCGCGGCGTCAGCAGGATGGCTGCCTCGGCATCGCCGCCGGCGCCTTCTGGCTCGCCGCGGATGCCGAGGGCTCGCCGGCAGCCAACTGGAGCCCCCAGGGTGCGCAGCAGCTCCCTGCGGAACCGGCAGCTGAACAGGCAGTAGGGCACGATGTTGATGGCGGAGTTGGCCACCACTAGCAGGTTGGAGATCTCCTGGGAGAGGCGGTTGGCCCAAAGAGGAATCGGGTTTTGACTGATGAAGATTGGGAAATTTTCCTTTAATGACTGAAGGTAATCTGCACAGCCAATATTAAACACGCTTCCCAATCCCATTCCAATCCCATCCCAACCCATCCCATCCCATCCCATCCCATCCCAACCCATCCCATCCCATCCGATCCGATCCGATCCGATCCGATCCGATCCGATCCCATCTCCATCCCATCCCATCTCCATCCCATCCCATCCCATCCCATCCCATCCCATCCAATACCATCTCCATCCCATCCCATCCCATCCCATCTCCATCCCATCCCATCCCATCCCATCCAATACCATCTCCATCCCTTCCCATCCCATATCATCCCATCCCATCTCATCAGATCCCATCCCATCCCATCCCATCCCATCCCAACCCATCCGATCACATCCAATACCATCTCATCCCCATCCAATCCCATCAGATCTCACCCCATCCCTTTTTATCCCATCCCATCTCATCAGATCCCATCCCATCCCATCCCATATCATCCCATCCCATCCCATCCCATCCGATCAGATCTCACCCATCCCTTTTCATCCCATCCCACCCCCACCCCACACGGCATCCCACCTGGAACACATAGTTCGCCAGGTTGTCGTTCTCATCGCCGCCCTGACCGCTGCCTGCAGCCGCGATGCCGCTGCCCAGCCTCCGGGTGCTCCAGATGAAGTGGGTGACGGCGGCTGGGATCTGGCAGATGAAGAACAGCAGCACGACGCCAATCAGCATGACGGTGGTGTCGGTCCGGCAGCTGGCCGCAGTCGCCGAGTTGCCGTCGCCCAGCATCCTCTGCCGAGCCCGGCGTACAGCTCTGATGAGGCCGGCATTCATGACCGCCAGGCTGGCGAACGGGGCCAGCACTACCAGCAGCAGCCAGGCAACCAGGTGATAGTAGATCCGAAAACTCTCGGACTGTCCGAATGGCGAAGTGTGATACCAGAGCACGTCCGAGTTGCGGACTTGGAGGAACTGGTCGATGCGGGAGCGCCAGGAGGGCTCTCCGTAGCGCTGCTGGAACCGCAACTGCAGCTCGGCCAGGTCCGGATCGGTCAGGTTCCTCAGGTGAGCGGGCAGCTCTGGCCGCCACAGCGCCTCCTCGAATAGGCGAGGCAACGAATACAGAGTCGAGCCCAGGAACACCGAGGCGATGCAGCGGCCGGCGAGACGGCGACTGCAGAGGCGTTCGGCGAGGAACGGATGGCAGATCATCAGGTAGCGGTCTGCGGTGAAGGCCACCGTCAGCCACACCGAGGCCACCTGAGGGGGTCAATGGATGCTGGTTGCAGATCTGATCTAATTTAATCTAATCTAATCTAATCTAATCTAATTCAATCTAATCTAATCTAATCTAATTCAATCTAATATAATCTACCGGCAATCTAATCTAATTTAATTAAATCTAATCTAATCGAATCTAATTCAATCTAAACTAATCTAATCCAATCTAATTTAATCTAATTCAATCTAATCTAATCTACCGGTAATGTAATCTAATCTAATCTAATCTAATCTAATCCAATCTAATCTAATCTAATTTAAACTAATATAATTCAATCCAATCCAATCTAATCTAATTCCAATCGTATCTAATCTAATCTAATCTAATCTAATCTAATCTAATCTAATGTATTCTAATCTCATGTAACCTAATCTAATCTAGTCTCATTCAATCTAATGGCTAGACTAGCATGGCTAGACTACCAATCCATTCTATGCCAATTATCCTAGGTGTTGCATAGATTAGCAATCCATTCTATGCCAATTATCCTAGATGTTGCATAGATTAGCAATCCATTCTATGCCAATTATCCTAGATGTTGGCTAGATTAGCAATCCATTCTATGCCAATTATCCTAGATGTTGGCTAGATTAGCAATCCATTCTATGTCAATTATCCTAGATGTTGCATAGATTAGCAACCCATTCTATGCCAATTATCCTAGATGTTGCATAGATTAGCAATCCATTCTATGCCAATTATCCTAGATGTTGGCTAGATTAGCGATCCATTCTATGCCAATTATCCTAGATGCTGGCTAGATTAGCAATCCATTCTATGCCAATTATCCTATATGTTGCATAGATTAGCAATCCATTCTATGCCAATTATCCTAGATGTAGGCTAGATTAGCAATCCATTCTATGCCAATTATCCTAGATGTTGGCTAGATTAGCAATCCATTCTATGTCAATTATCCTATATGTTGGCTAGATTTGCAATCCATTCTATGCCAATTATCCTAGATGCTGGCTAGATTAGCAACCCATTCTATGCCAATTATCCTAGATGTTGGCTAGATTAGCAATTCATTCTATGTCAATTATCCTAGATGTTGGCTAGATTAGCAATCCATTCTATGCCAATTATCCTAGATGTTGGCTAGATTAGCAATCCATTCTATGTCAATTATCCTATATGTTGGCTAGATTTGCAATCCATTCTATGCCAATTATCCTAGATGTTGGCTAGATTAGCAATCCATTCTATGCCAATTATCCTAGATGTTGGCTAGATTAGCAATCCATTCTATGCCAATTATCCTAGATGTTGGCTAGATTAGCAATCCATTCTATGCCAATTATCTTAGATGTTGCATAGATTAGCAATCCATTCTATGCCAATTATCCTAGATGTTGGCTAGATTAGCAACCCATTCTATGCCAATTATCCTAGATGTTGGCTAGATTAGCAATCCATTCTATGCCAATTATCCAAGATGTTGCATAGATTAGCAATCCATTCTATGTCAATTATCCTAGATGTAGGCTAGATTAGCAATCCATTCTATGCCAATTATCCTAGATGTTGCATAGATTAGCAATCCATTCTATGCCAATTATCCTAGATGTTGGCTAGATTAGCAATCCATTCTATGCCAATTATCCTAGATGTTGGCTGGATTAGCAATCCATTCTATGCCAATTATCCTAGATGTTGCATAGATTAGCAATCCATTCTATGCCAATTATCCTAGATGTTGCATAGATTAGCAATCCATTCTATGCCAATTATCCTAGATGTTGCATAGATTAGCAATCCATTCTATGTCAATTATCCTAGATGTTGGCTAGATTAGCAATTCATTCTATGCCAATTATCTTAGATGTTGCATAGATTAGCAATCCATTCTATGCCAATTATCCTAGATGTTGGCTAGATTAGCAATCCATTCTATGCCAATTATCCTAGATGTTGCATAGATTAGCAATCCATTCTATGCCAATTATCCTAGATGTTGCATAGATTAGCAATCCATTCTATGCCAATTATCCTAGATGTTGCATAGATTAGCAATCCATTCTATGCCAATTATCCTAGATGTTGGCTAGATTAGCAATCCATTCTATGCCAATTATCCTAGATGTTGCATAGATTAGCAATCCATTCTATGCCAATTATCCTAGATGTTGGCTAGATTAGCAATCCATTCTATGCCGATTATCCTAGATGTTGGCTAGATTAGCAACCCATTCTATGTCAATTATCCTAGATGTAGGCTAGATTAGCAATTCATTCTATGCCAATTATCCTAGATGTAGGCTAGATTAGCAATCCATTCTATGTCAATTATCCTATATGTTGGCTAGATTAGCAACCCATTCTATGCCAATTATCCTAGATGTTGGCTAGATTAGCAATCCATTCTATGTCAATTATCCTATATGTTGGCTAGATTAGCAACCCATTCTATGCTAATTATCCTAGATGTTGGCTAGATTAGCAATCCATTCTATGCCAATTATCCTAGATGTTGCATAGATTAGCAATCCATTCTATGCCAATTATCCTAGATGTTGCATAGATTAGCAATCCATTCTATGTCAATTATCCTAGATGTTGCATAGATTAGCAATCCATTCTATGTCAATTATCCTATATGTTGGCTAGATTAGCAACCCATTCTATGCCAATTATCCTAGATGTTGGCTAGATTAGCAATCCATTCTATGCCAATTATCCTAGATGTTGCATAGATTAGCAATCCATTCTATGTCAATTATCCTAGATGCTGGCTAGATTAGCAATTCATTCTATGCCAATTATCCTAGATGTAGGCTAGATTAGCAATCCATTCTATGCCAATTATCCTAGATGCTGGCTAGATTAGCAATCCATTCTATGCCAATTATCCTAGATGTTGGCTAGATTAGCAATCCATTCTATGCCAATTATCCTAGATGTAGGCTAGATTTGCAATCCATTCTATGCCAATTATCCTATATGTTGGCTAGATTAGCAATTCATTCTATGCCAATTATCTTAGATGTTGCATAGATTAGCAATCCATTCTATGCCAATTATCCTAGATGTTGGCTAGATTAGCAATCCATTCTATGCCAATTATCCTAGATGTTGGCTAGATTAGCAATCCATTCTATGCCAATTATCCTAGATGTTGCATAGATTAGCAATCCATTCTATGCCAATTATCTTAGATGTTGCATAGATTAGCAATCCATTCTATGTCAATTATCCTAGATGTTGGCTAGATTAGCAATTCATTCTATGCCAATTATCTTAGATGTTGCATAGATTAGCAATCCATTCTATGCCAATTATCCTAGATGTTGGCTAGATTTGCAATCCATTCTATGCCAATTATCCTAGATGTTGCATAGATTAGCAATCCATTCTATGCCAATTATCCTAGATGTTGCATAGATTAGCAATCCATTCTATGCCAATTATCCTAGATGTTGGGTAGATTAGCAATCCATTCTATGCCAATTATCCTAGATGTTGGGTAGATTAGCAATCCATTCTATGCCAATTATCCTAGATGTTGGGTAGATTAGCAACCCATTCTATGCCAATTATCCTAGATGTTGCATAGATTAGCAATCCATTCTATGCCAATTATCCTAGATGTTGCATAGATTAGCAATCCATTCTATGCCGATTATCCTAGATGTTGCATAGATTAGCAATCCATTCTATGCCGATTATCCTAGATGTTGCATAGATTAGCAATCCATTCTATGCCAATTATCCTAGAGGTTGTATAGATTAGCAATCCATTCTATGCCGATTATCCTAGATGTTGCATAGATTAGCAATCCATTCTATGCCAATTATCCTAGATGTTGCATAGATTAGCAATCCATTCTATGCCGATTATCCTAGATGTTGCATAGATTAGCAATCCATTCTATGCCAATTATCCTAGAGGTTGTATAGATTAGCAATCCATTCTATGCCGATTATCCTAGATGTTGGCTAGATTTGCAATCCATTCTATGCCAATTATCCTAGATGTTGCATAGATTAGCAATCCATTCTATGCCAATTATCCTAGATGTTGCATAGATTAGCAATCCATTCTATGCCAATTATCCTAGATGTTGGGTAGATTAGCAATCCATTCTATGCCAATTATCCTAGATGTTGGGTAGATTAGCAATCCATTCTATGCCAATTATCCTAGATGTTGGGTAGATTAGCAACCCATTCTATGCCAATTATCCTAGATGTTGCATAGATTAGCAATCCATTCTATGCCAATTATCCTAGATGTTGCATAGATTAGCAATCCATTCTATGCCGATTATCCTAGATGTTGCATAGATTAGCAATCCATTCTATGCCGATTATCCTAGATGTTGCATAGATTAGCAATCCATTCTATGCCAATTATCCTAGAGGTTGTATAGATTAGCAATCCATTCTATGCCGATTATCCTAGATGTTGCATAGATTAGCAATCCATTCTATGCCAATTATCCTAGATGTTGCATAGATTAGCAATCCATTCTATGCCAATTATCCTAGATGTTGGGTAGATTAGCAATGATTTGAGTCAGTTTGTCGCGGAATTAGGCATACATATCCTAACCCTAACCCTAAGCCTGAATAATGGTATAAATAGAAAGTCTTACAGATGCACGGCAGCTCGAGACAAAGTCTTGCCAAGACTGGCCCGCCTATTCACCCAGCTGCATCAAATTTCCCCTAGAAGAAGCAGACTGTTATAGCAGAGCCTGGCAAAGCCTCACTCGAGAGCAGCGGGGAATTACCAGTTCCCTGCTCAGATTATAACATATATAGATGCATAAGCTTGGGAAAATGATATTAATGAGCATTTTGGGACAATTAATTATCAGTAAGGGAATAGACACAGGATTTTTTTCCCGAAAAACAGGCAGAAGGCCGAGAGAGCGCCCCCCAGAGAAATGCAGACGGGCTGCTTGTGAGTCCCTTGATCGGGAAAATACAAAAACAAAATTATCAAAAATGTCTGTTTGTCATTTGACATTCGAAACGAATACTGACGGCAAAAAACACACGTAATCTGCGCTGCATATTACTTGCACAAGTGTTTTGCCTGCATTTCACCGTAACATCTCATCCATCAGCTTCCAATCCCATCCCATCTTATCCAATCCCATCCCATCCCATCTTATCCCATCCCAATCCATCCCATCTCATCCCATCCCATCCCATCTCACCCCATCCCATCCCATCCCATCCCATCTCATCTTATCCCATCCCAATCCATCCCATCTCATCCCATCCCATCCCATCTCACCCCATCCCATCCCATCTTATCCCATCCCAATCCATCTCATCCCATCCCATCCCATCCCATCTCACCCCATCCCATCCCATCTTATCCAATCCCATCCCATCCCATCTTATCCCATCCCAATCCATCCCATCTCATCCCATCCCATCCCATCTCACCCCATCCCATCCCATCCCATCCCATCTCATCTTATCCCATCCCAATCCATCCCATCTCATCCCATCCCATCCCATCTCACCCCATCCCATCCCATCTTATCCCATCCCAATCCATCTCATCCCATCCCATCCCATCCCATCTCACCCCATCCCATCCCATCTTATCCAATCCCATCCCATCCCATCTTATCCCATCCCAATCCATCCCATTCCAATCCCATCCCAACCCATCCCATCCCATCCCATCCCATCCCATCCCATCCCATCCCATCCCATCCCATCCCATCCCACCTTCACCTGGAACAGCAGGTTGAGCGCATGAGAGTAGATGTATAGGTGCGGCATCCAGCGGGAGTCCCGCCACACCATGTACTCGGGCTGGTCGTGCTGCGCCCTGGTGTCCTTCAGAAAGACGAGCAGCGACATGAGCAGCACGCAGGTGTCAGCGAAGGTCAGCGCAATCAGGTACAAATTAGTATTGCTAATCCGCATGCACCTCTTGCCGAGCACGCTCAGTGACAGGAGATTAGCGATGAGGCCGATGCAGCACAGGCTAGTCCCAGCGCAGCCGACCAGGTAGAAGGAGATGGTCCTGGCTCGAATCACCGCTTCCTGAGACTCGCCAGCGCCTTCCATTCCGACTCTTCAGCGATGGCCTGCAATGCTTGACGCCTTGGCGGCTTTTTATCATGGCGCAGGGACCAATGGGAAGAGGATTAGCAGTATTGGCTGGTCATGAGAATAGCGTGCCGAATGCTGAGCTCACCCCTAGCCTTCACTCTCACCCATACCCTTCACTCTCACCCATAGCCTTCACTCTCAACTCTACCCTTTACTCTCACCTCTACACTTTACTCTCACCCCTACCCTTCACTCTCACCCCTACCCTTCACTCTCACCCCTAGCCTTCACTCTCACCCCTACCCTTCACTCTCACCCCTAGCCTTCACTCTCACCCCTACCCTTCACTCTCACCCCTACCCTTCACTCTCACCCATACCCTTCACTCTCACCCATACACTTCACTCTCAACTCTACACTTTACTCTCACCTCTACACTTTACTCTCACCCCTACCCTTCACTCTCACCCCTAGCCTTCACTCTCACTCATACCCTTCACTCTCAACTCTACCCTTTACTCTCACCCCTACCCTACACTCTCATCCCTTCACTCTCACCCTTACCTTTCACTCTCACCTCTCTCCCTTGAATCTCCCCTCTCATTTCAATCTCATCTCCTCTCCCTTCAATCTCACCTCCTCTCCCTTCAATTTTCCTTCTCTCCCTCCAATCTCACCTCCTCTCCCTTCAATCTCACTCTCTCCCTTCACTCTCAAGGCTGGAAAATTAGGGGGGGGGGGTCAGGAGAAAAGTGCTACACGCAAGAATTCACATGTTTTGGGCCAGTCTAAAGGAAGCTCTCCGAATTTTCCCAGGAAATGGGAGCAATTAACGTGAGAATAATTACCTTAGTTCGGAATCATAATCTGGAGCTCGCCTGAAATCCTGCAAGGCACGCAAGGCTAATTGAAAAAAATGGTTAGATTATTTAATCCAACTCTCACAGAGACAGAAAACTGAACTCTTTTTCTGTGCCTCCATTGTTTATCACCTCGTGCGGCTTCAGGGGGGCATTAAGGGTGCGTGCCCGCTGGAATGAAAAAGGTAGAAATATGCTGCTTATGAAGTCAGAGGCCCAGTGTGCGGGTCAAGGAGGCTCGCGTGGACGCCTTAAATTCCTGAGTGAAGGAGACTAACGGACTCTGAAGGAGAGGGAAAAATAAGAGAGTGAGGGAGAGTGGGGGAGAGTGGGGAAGAGTGGGGGAGAGTGGGGAGAGTGGGGAGAGTGGGGAGAGTGGGGGAGAGTGGGGGAGAGTGGGGGAGAGTGGGGGAGAGTGGGGAGAGTGGGGGAGAGTGGGGGAGAGTGGGGAGAGTGGGGAGAGTGGGGGAGAGTGGGGGAGAGTGGGGAGAGTGGGGAGAGTGGGAGAGTGGGGAGAGTGGGGAGAGTGGGGGAGAGTGGGGGAGAGTGGGGAGAGTGGGGAGAGTGGGGAGAGTGGGGAGAGTGGGAGAGTGGGGAGAGTGGGGAGAGTGGGGGAGAGTAGGGGGGGGAGTAAAAGTGAAAACAAAGTGAAAAGATACTAAAAGCAGAGTGAAAAGAGACTAAAAGCAGAGTGAAAAGAGACTGAAAGTATAGGGAAAAGAGACTGAAAGCAGAGGGAAAAGAGACTGAAAGCAGAGTGAAAAGAGACTGGAAGCAGAGGGAAAAGAGACTGAAAGCAGAGGGAAAAGAGACTAAAAGCAGAGGGAAAAAAGACTGAAAGCAGAGTGAAAAGAGACTGGAAGCAGAGGGAAAAGAGACTGAAAGCAGAGGGAAAAGAGACTAAAAGCAGAGGGAAAAGAGACTGAAAGCAGAGTGAAAAGAGACTGGAAGCAGAGTGAAAAGATACTGGAAGCAGAGTGAAAAGATACTGAAAGCAGAGGGAAAAGAGACTGAAAGCAGAGTGAAAAGATACTAAAAGCAGAGTGAAAAGAGACTAAAAGCAGAGGGAAAAGAGACTGAAAGCAGAGTGAAAAGAGACTAAAAGCAGAGGGAAAAGAGACTGAAAGCAGAGTGAAAAGAGACTAAAAGCAGAGTGAAAAGATACTGGAAGCAGAGGGAAAAGAGACTGAAAGCAGAGGGAAAAGAGACTGAAAGCAGAGGGAAAAGAGACTAAAAGCAGAGGGAAAAGAGACTGGAAGCAGAGGGAAAAGAGACTGAAAGCAGAGGGAAAAGAGACTGGAAGCAGAGGGAAAAGAGACTGAAAGCAGAGTGAAAAGATACTGGAAGCAGAGGGAAAATAGACTGGAAGCAGAGTGAAAAGAGACTAAAAGCAGAGTGAAAAGAGACTAAAAGCAGAGTGAAAAGAGACTGAAAGCAGAGGGAAAAGAGACTGGAAGCAGAGGGAAAAGAGACTGAAAGCAGAGTGAAAAGAGACTGGAAGCAGAGGGAAAAGAGACTGAAAGCAGAGGGAAAAGAGACTAAAAGCAGAGGGAAAAGAGACTGAAAGCAGAGGGAAAAGAGACTGGAAGCAGAGGGAAAAGAGACTAAAAGCAGAGGGAAAAGAGACTGAAAGCAGAGTGAAAAGATACTGGAAGCAGAGTGAAAAGATACTGGAAGCAGAGTGAAAAGATACTGAAAGCAGAGGGAAAAGAGACTGAAAGCAGAGTGAAAAGAGACTAAAAGCAGAGTGAAAAGAGACTAAAAGCAGAGGGAAAAGAGACTGAAAGCAGAGTGAAAAGAGACTAAAAGCAGAGGGAAAAGAGACTGAAAGCAGAGTGAAAAGAGACTAAAAGCAGAGTGAAAAGATACTGGAAGCAGAGGGAAAAGAGACTGAAAGCAGAGGGAAAAGAGACTGAAAGCAGAGGGAAAAGAGACTAAAAGCAGAGGGAAAAGAGACTGGAAGCAGAGGGAAAAGAGACTGAAAGCAGAGTGAAAAGATACTGGAAGCAGAGGGAAAAGAGACTGGAAGCAGAGTGAAAAGAGACTAAAAGCAGAGTGAAAAGAGACTGGAAGCAGAGGGAAAAGAGACTGAAAGCAGAGTGAAAAGATACTGGAAGCAGAGGGAAAAGAGACTGGAAGCAGAGTGAAAAGAGACTAAAAGCAGAGTGAAAAGAGACTGAAAGCAGAGGGAAAAGAGACTGGAAGCAGAGGGAAAAGAGACTGAAAGCAGAGTGAAAAGAGACTGGAAGCAGAGGGAAAAGAGACTGAAAGCAGAGGGAAAAGAGACTAAAAGCAGAGGGAAAAGAGACTGAAAGCAGAGGGAAAAGAGACTGGAAGCAGAGGGAAAAGAGACTAAAAGCAGAGGGAAAAGAGACTGGAAGCAGAGGGAAAAGAGACTAAAAGCAGAGGGAAAAGAGACTGAAAGCAGAGTGAAAAGAGACTGGAAGCAGAGTGAAAAGATACTGGAAGCAGAGTGAAAAGATACTGAAAGCAGAGGGAAAAGAGACTGAAAGCAGAGTGAAAAGAGACTAAAAGCAGAGTGAAAAGAGACTAAAAGCAGAGGGAAAAGAGACTGAAAGCAGAGTGAAAAGAGACTAAAAGCAGAGGGAAAAGAGACTGAAAGCAGAGTGAAAAGAGACTAAAAGCAGAGTGAAAAGATACTGGAAGCAGACTGAAAAGAGACTGAAAGTATAGGGAAAAGAGACTGAAAGCAGAGGGAAAAGAGACTGAAAGCAGAGTGAAAAGAGACTGGAAGCAGAGGGAAAAGAGACTGAAAGCAGAGGGAAAAGAGACTAAAAGCAGAGGGAAAAAAGACTGAAAGCAGAGTGAAAAGAGACTGGAAGCAGAGGGAAAAGAGACTGAAAGCAGAGGGAAAAGAGACTAAAAGCAGAGGGAAAAGAGACTGAAAGCAGAGTGAAAAGAGACTGAAAGTATAGGGAAAAGAGACTGAAAGCAGAGGGAAAAGAGACTAAAAGCAGAGGGAAAAGAGACTGAAAGCAGAGGGAAAAGAGACTGGAAGCAGAGGGAAAAGAGACTGGAAGCAGAGGGAAAAGAGACTGAAAGCAGAGTGAAAAGAGACTGGAAGCAGAGTGAAAAGATACTGGAAGCAGAGTGAAAAGATACTGAAAGCAGAGGGAAAAGAGACTGAAAGCAGAGTGAAAAGAGACTAAAAGCAGAGTGAAAAGAGACTAAAAGCAGAGGGAAAAGAGACTGAAAGCAGAGTGAAAAGAGACTAAAAGCAGAGGGAAAAGAGACTGAAAGCAGAGTGAAAAGAGACTAAAAGCAGAGTGAAAAGATACTGGAAGCAGAGGGAAAAGAGACTGAAAGCAGAGGGAAAAGAGACTGAAAGCAGAGGGAAAAGAGACTAAAAGCAGAGGGAAAAGAGACTGGAAGCAGAGGGAAAAGAGACTGAAAGCAGAGTGAAAAGATACTGGAAGCAGAGGGAAAAGAGACTGGAAGCAGAGTGAAAAGAGACTAAAAGCAGAGTGAAAAGAGACTAAAAGCAGAGGGAAAAGAGACTGAAAGCAGAGTGAAAAGAGACTAAAAGCAGAGGGAAAAGAGACTGAAAGCAGAGTGAAAAGAGACTAAAAGCAGAGTGAAAAGATACTAAAAGCAGAGGGAAAAGATACTGGAAGCAGAGTGAAAAGAGACTGAAAGCAGAGTGAAGAGACTGGAAGCAGAGTGAAGGGAGTTACAATGCGGTGGATCTACAGCAGCCAGTAAACGCAGAAGAAGCAACCAGGGGAGAATTTCCCTATCGCAAGGGAGGAGCGCAAAGTCCGGCCTGCCCTGTGCCATTCCATCTCTGACCAACAGAGCAAGGATAACTGGAAGCACTTTCGGATCCAGCTGCCGTCGGCACACGGCTGTAGGATGCACGGGTTCGTTCTCTGTCAGGGAGAGGGGGGTTCAGGGCTGCACACAGAATGCCAGAACCAAGCGCAGCACACATCAGCTGTAGTGTTCCAACACGACTGGCGTTCCGCGTTCCCCCAGCCTCTGCGTGGAGTTTATCGATTCGACGGGGCGAAAAGCGAAAGTTCCATCTGTCCTTCGCCTGGCCCGCGGGACCAGGTGGGGTTCTGCTTTAGCCTTTAACCTCCCGTCTTTCCGGTGGGGGAAAGAGAGTGCTGAGCCCCAAGATCTGGGACGGAAGCAGCTTGGCAGTTCCTCGACTACCAGATTAAAATTTCCTGAAATTATTCACAGCTGCCAACGGAGCTGATCGGCTTAGCGATGAGGGCAGCAGCGGCAGCAGACATCGGGGCGATGCTCCAGCTGCTGGCGCTGCTGGCAGCGATGAAGCTAGTTGGCGAGACTGAGGCAACAGTGCTTGACAACGGTGAGCACATCTCAGGTATTCGGTTTTCATTAGATGCAAATGGATTAGACTGGAATCAGATTGGAATGAGACTGGAATGAGACTGGAATCAGATTGGAATGAGACTGGAATGAGACCGGAATGAGACTGGAATGAGACCGGAATGAGATTGGAATGAGACTGGAATGAGACCGGAATCAGACTGGAATGAGACTGGAATGAGATTGGAATGAGACTGGAATCAGATTGGAATGAGACTGGAATGAGACCGGAATGAGATTGGAATGAGACTGGAATCAGATTGGAATGAGACTGGAATGAGACTGGAATGAGACCGGAATCAGACTGGAATGAGACTGGAATGAGATTGGAATGAGACTGGAATCAGATTGGAATGAGACTGGAATGAGACCGGAATGAGATTGGAATGAGACTGGAATCAGATTGGAATGAGACTGGAATGAGACTGGAATGAGACTGGAATGAGACTGGAATGAGACTGGAATGAGACTGGAATGAGACCGGAATGAGACTGGAATGAGACCGGAATGAGATTGGAATGAGACTGGAATCAGACTGGAATGAGACTGGAATGAGACTGGAATCAGACTAGAATGAGACTGGAATGAGACTGGAATCAGACTGGAATCAGACTGGAATGAGACTGGAATCAGAACAACATTCGTGCAAAATTCAGGCACTGGATCTTCGGAGAATACCGGTCGGCCCTGTCTTCACAGAGGCGTCGTGGTCGCGGTCAACGGCGGAAGCAAGTTCCGTCACCCCGGATTTCCCTGTCAAGTGTGCGACTGCCGGGACGGAGTGGTGGAGTGCCGCGGCAGGGACTGCCAGCCCCTGCCTGAGGGCGGCTGTCCAAGGGAGCTGCTGAGCTACGACGGCTGCTGCATCGTCTGCCTGGGTATAAATAATAGTGATACTACTACGTCATGCTACTGTCAGTAGAGTAAAAGCATTTTTGCGAAAAACTGCAATCAGTTGCAGAGCAACCGCCGTCCAGCCTGAGCCGATCCCGACGCCAGCTGGACACCGACGCCAGCGAAATCGAGGGCAGCGGCGGAGGAGCCGGTGAGGCCGACGCCGGTCCGACAACGACAACAACGCCGACTACTACAACCACAACTGCCGCTCCGCCGGCGCCACCAGCGCCGCCATCGGATGTCAAAGGACCCGGCAGCCGGGGCCGCTCCCTGCCCGGCGGCCGCTCCATCGGCGGCGGCCCTGTGGTGCCGGGACCCGCCGGTCCGCCTGGCCCCAGGGGCGACCTCGGGCCGCCCGGGCCGCCCGGTCCCGAGGGCCGCCCCGGCGAGGCCGGCAGCCCGGAGACCCCGGCAAAAAGGGCGACAAGGGCCTGACCGGGCCGGAGGGTCCGAAAGGCGACGCCGGGCCGCCTGGAGCCGCGGGGCCGCCCGGGCCGAAGGGCGCCAGCGGCCGAGACGGTCAGCGCGGCTTCGCGGGCTCGCCAGGCCCGCGCGGCGCCCCCGGCGAGCCGGGCACCAAGGGCCAGCCGGGCGGCAAAGGTGTACAGGGCGCCAAAGGCGAGCCGGGCCGCGCCGGCGCCAAAGGCGAGATCGGGCCGCGCGGACTCAAGGGCAATCCGGGCGGCAAAGGCGGCAAAGGCGATAAAGGCCTGCAGGGCGACTCCGGACGGCCGGGAGCCGACGGGCCGCGCGGACCGGCCGGACCTCGGGGACCGGACGGGCCGGCCGGACCGGTGGGCAGCAAAGGCCACACCGGGGTGCAGGGCGAGCAGGGCCCCACCGGGGTTGACGGCCCCCCGGGACTCCCGGGCGATCCGGGGCCGACCGGCGAGAGCGGCGCCCGCGGCAGCCTAGGAAAGCCCGGTCGGCCGGGCGAGAAAGGTGACAAAGGCGAGCTGGGGCCGACAGGGCCAACCGGACAGGCCGGCCCGCTGGGTCTGGCCGGGTCGCCGGGCGAGTCGGGCGATCCCGGACCCCGCGGCTACGATGGACAGGCTGGCCGGCCGGGACCGCCAGGTGCGGCCGGACAGCCGGGCGCTCCCGGCGCCGCTGGGCTGAAAGGCGACAGTGGACCGAAGGGCCACAAAGGCACCAAAGGCTCAGACGCACCGCAGGGCGAGAAGGGCGCCAAAGGAGACACCGGGCCGCAGGGACCGGCGGGCAAATCCGGAAGTCGTGGCAGCCCTGGACGGTCGGGCAGTCCGGGCGAGGCTGGCAATCCCGGAGTCAAAGGCGAGCGCGGACAGCCCGGCCGGCCGGGTAAGGACGGCCTGCCAGGTCGGGCCGGACAGCCGGGCGCGCAAGGCCCGACGGGCGAGCCCGGCTTCCCCGGCCTGGCCGGTGCACCGGGCGACCGCGGCCAGCCGGGAATTCCCGGCCGGACAGGCGAGCCGGGGCCGCCCGGACAGCAGGGTCCACAGGGCTCGGCCGGGTCTGTGGGCGCCCAGGGCGCGAAGGGCGAGGCGGGGTCCCGGGGCCGCCTGGCGAGCCCGGCATGACCGGCCCTGTCGGGCCTCCGGGAGCCATCGGTCCGCAAGGCGCGCCGGGCAGCGCCGGACAGATGGGACCGGCCGGGACACCGGGCGACGCGGGACCGGCCGGACCAGCTGGACAGCCGGGTGCCCAGGGAGCGGCCGGGCCGGTTGGCGACCGGGGCGAGGCTGGGCCGCCGGGCGAGCCGGGACCCCAGGGGCAGAGCGGCCCGGTGGGCGGCAAGGGCGCCCCGGGCCCGGCGGGCAAGGCGGGTCCGGCGGGCGAAAAGGGCTCGCAGGGACCGGCCGGGCCGACCGGACGCAAGGGAGAGAAAGGCGACGGCGGCTCGGCCGGACCGGCCGGATCTCAGGGCAAGGACGGGCCGCCCGGAGTTACTGTGAGTAGCCTAAGCAGCGCATTTCTGTACTGCCCTTTGCTGCACTGCAGTTGGAATTCCGAAATTGAGCAACCGTTGAACTCTCGTGTTGCCAGGGTCCTGCAGGACCGGTTGGGCCGCCCGGCAACCGGGGATCAACTGGCCAGCCGGGCGACAAAGGCGAGCAGGGATTGAAGGGATCGATCGGTCCTGAGGGCGACAAGGTGAGCTCTGCGGCTTGGGCATCAGCTGATAGCCAGACGCAGACACTCAAAGACAGCCACAAACAGTCATAAACAGTCAAAGACAGACAAGCAGACAGACAAGCAGATAGTCATAAACAGCCAAAGACAGACAAGCAGACAGACAAGCAGACAGTCATAAACAGCCAAAGACAGACACAGACAGTCAAAGACAGACAAGCAGACAGCCACAAAACGGTCATAAAAAGTCAAAGACAGCCATAAACAGTCATAAACAGCCAAAGACAGACAAGCAGACAGCCACAAACAGCCAAAGACAGATACAGACAGCCACAAACAGTCATAAACAGTCAAAGACAGACAAGCAGACAGTCATAAACAGCCAAAGACAGACAAGCAGACAGTCATAAACAGCCAAAGACAGACAAGCAGACAGTCACAAACAGCCAAAGACAGACAAGCAGACAGTCACAAACAGCCAAAGACAGACAAGCAGACAGTCACAAACAGCCAAAGACAGACAAGCAGACACGGGCAGCGCCGATGTCCACCCACAGGGAGAGCGCGGCGCCCCCGGCCCGGACGCCAAGCTGGGCGGGCTGTTCCGCAGTCGCCGGTCAGCGGCCGCCATCGGGCCGCCAGGTCCAACTGGCGAGCGCGGCCCGCCTGGCGACGACGGAGTGGACGGCGCCCCCGGCAAAGACGGCGAGGCCGGGCCGCCGGGCGACCCGGGACCGCCCGGTCCGTCAGGTCCCCGCGGGCCGCCAGGCGTCAAAGGCGAGAAGGGCCAACTCGGCGACAACGGCGAGCGCGGCGCGCCAGGCGCTCTCGGCCCGATGGGGCCGCCCGGGGAGCGCGGCGCGGTCGGGCCGCGAGGCCAGAACGGCACGGCCGGACGCGACGGGACGCCGGGCCTGCAAGGTCCGCCAGGACGGCGCGGATTGCCCGGAGAGCGCGGCTACCCTGGCGCGGCCGGGGCGCCTGGCAAGCCGGGCAAGGCCGGTCCGGAGGGCCCGCGGGACTGAAGGGCGAGCCGGGACCGCAGGGCGACCCGGGATCACCGGGACCGTCAGGCGAGCCGGGCGAACGCGGGCCGGCCGGAGCGAAGGGCGAGCTGGGCAAGGACGGGCAGGCCGGGCCGCCCGGTCCGCAGGGCCAGCCGGGTGTCCGTGGCGGGCCGGGACCGGCGGGCGAGCCCGGCAGCGCGGCCTCAAAGGCTTGGTTGGTCCGGCCGGAGAGCGCGGGCCCGAGGGCGACAGCGGCGAGCGAGGCAACAAGGGCGGCAAAGGCGTGGCGGGACCGCCCGGGCCGCCCGGCATGCAGGGCCACCAGGGGGCGCCGGGCGAGCGCGGAGTGTCCGGGCCGCAGGGCGACAAAGGCGAGACGGGGCCGCCGGGCGAGCGCGGCCGCCAGGGCTTCCCAGGCTCGGCCGGCAGCCCCGGGCCGCCTGGTCCGCCAGGCGCCAAAGGCGACGAAGGACCGGTCGGGGCGCAGGGCGAGACGGGCCGCGCGGCGCGCCCGGTCCAGCCGGCGCCGCAGGGCCGAAGGGGCCGCCAGGCCTGCCCGGAGACGCGGGCCCGGCGGGCGCCAGCGGGGAGAAGGGCGCCACGGGAGCGGCCGGCCTGCCGGGTCTGCAGGGCCCGCCCGGACCGAAGGGCCTGAAGGGCCAGCCGGGGCCGCGCGGCCCGCACGGGGACCCGGGCGCAGCCGGCCTGCAAGGCGAGACGGGGCCGCCGGGACCCATTGGGCCACCGGGGCCGCAGGGCTACCCGGGGAATCCGGGGCCGCCTGGCGACAACGGCGAACTCGGCGACCCCGGACTGCCGGGCGATCGGGGACCGGCCGGGCCGCCAGGACCCATGAGGATCGTAGAGGTGGCCGCCGGGATGCTGAGCGATGAGGCCGAGGTTGCGGCTTGGATCGGAGCGGACGTAAGCGACCACCCACTCAGTTTCTTTCCAACCATTTTATCCTCAACACGATTCTTCCCATTCTTTATGTCCTCAGCACGATTCTTCCCCTTCATATTGTCCCCAACACGATTCTTCCCCTTCATATTGTCCCCAACACGATTCTTCCCCTTCATATTGTCCCCAACACGATTCTTCCCCTTCATCTTGTCCCCAGCACGATTCTTCCCCTTCATCTTGTCCCCAACACGATTCTTCCCCTTCATCTTGTCCCCAACACGATTCTTCCCCTTCATCTTGTCCCCAGCACGATTCTTCCCCTCCATCTTGTCTCCAACACGATTCTTCCCCTTCATCTTGTCCCCATCACGATTCTTTTCCTTCATCTTGTCCCCATCACGATTCTTCCCCTCCATCTTGTCCCCAGCACGATTCTTCCCCTTCATCTTGTCCCCATCACGATTCTTCCCCTTCATCTTGTCCCCATCACGATTCTTCCCCTTCATATTGTCCCCATCACGATTCTTCCCCTTCATCTTGTCCCCAGCACGATTCTTCCCCTTCATCTTGTCCCCAGCACGATTCTTCCCCTTCATCTTGTACCCATCACGATTCTTCCCCTTCATCTTGTCCCCATCACGATTCTTCCCCTTCATCTTGTCCCCATCACGATTCTTCCCCTTCATCTTGTCCCCATCACGATTCTTCCCCTTCATATTGTCCCCGACACGATTCTTCCCCTTCAATTAATCACTTTCCCAATATCTTTATATCCCCTATACAATTATTCCCCATGCTCTCTTTCTCATCCCCTCCCCGGCCGCACCTGGCAGGCCTTCGCTCATCCGGACGGCACGAAGGAGAAGCCGGCCAGGACCTGCAGGCAGCTCTTCGAGAGCAGGAAAGACCTGGCCGATGGTGAGCAGCGAGTCAGATTTTGACAGGCCGTTGACAGTCGGTTTGAGTAGCTTTAACCACCCAAATCCTCTCGATCCCGCAGGTCAGTTCTGGCTCGACCCGAACGGAGGTGACCTCGATGACGCTGTGCAGGCCGTGTGCAGCCGGGCCGCCGATGGGTCCGTCTGGAGCTGCCTGCAGCCGACGGCTGAGAGCGCCCGCGAGGTCACAGCGGCCGCCTCCGGTCCTGACGAACTCGCTTGGGTCACCGAGAGTGCCGGCAAGCGGGAGGTGAGTGTACCGATCGCCGGGGTGGGGGTCAAGTGGTCAGGTGACCCTCTCTATTCTTAATTGAGTAGGGGTCAGGTGACCCTCTCTATTCTTAATTGAGTAGGTGATGTAACCACGCTCTGGTCGCGGGATAGGGCAGGGGAACTTTTTCGAAAGTGCCTCCTATCGCCGTGCACCCCTGCACAGAGCTGTAGAGACTCGGCCAGGTCTTCGACCAGGCCTGGAGACTCCCGCTCTGCTGCAATCCCCCTGCTGCCTTGGCTCCGTCTCCCCTGCCGCCACACCTGCCTTTCCGGAGCTCCCCTCCCTCTTTGTACCCCCCTCTACCTTATCTCCCCTGCGCGCCTCCCTATTCTCTATGCACTCTTCCTGTCTCCCCTCTTTTTGCCCCTTTTCGCCCTATTTTCCTGCGCTGTCCTCCCTTTCTCTGCGTCTACTTACAGTATTTTGTGTGCTCACCGTCTCCCCATCCCTTCTCAAACTCCCAAACGGTGACGCAAGTCGTGTGACCCCTTCTTCCCCTCGATGACTCATCGATGACTCATCCCCTTCTCTTGCGCAACCTTTTCTCATGCCATTGTTCTCCTCCCCAAATTTCTCATGCGACACCCACCCCACCTCCGCTTCTATTGTTCTCGTTTTTGATTCTTTTGTTCTCTTTACCCCCACCAATTATCACATTTTCTCCGATTTTCTCTTTCTATCGTTCTCATTTTCGCACCTAATTATCACCTTTTTCCCAATGTTTACTTTTCCATTGTTCTCAATTCTCCCCAATTATCCCCGTTTTCCAATTCCTTTGTTCTCGACCCCAGCCCCATTGTTCTCAATGTTTGCTTGCGCAACACTTTCTCGACCTCCCGCTGCGCCAATTATCCCCCCACCTCACCTCCGGATTGCGCAATTCTCCCATTTCTCATGTTGCTATGCCGGTCTCATGCTTCTCATCATGACTCATTCTGACGTCATTCTGCCGGCAGCCAATCAGAGAGAGGGAGTCATGGAAACGACCTTGGAGCGGCGGCTGGGAAGGCTATATAAGGAAGCGGTTTTCGGCATGAGAATCCTCAACCTTCGGGCTCCTCGTCTTTCTTTGGACTTGCTGTCAGACGTAGCTCTGACCTATTCGTCTATACGACGAACCTCTGCCGGTCCGCGGTCTGTCACCGCCAAGTTATCTTCAGCTCCCCAAGTGAGCTCGCCTATCGGCCAGCGGTCTGATACCGCCGAGCAACATCAGCATCGCCTGATCTACATCAGCGCCTCGTCGCTTCAGCGCCGCTTCACTGTCTGCCTGACTGCAGCCTACAGCCGCCCTCGGTCACTCCGTCTCTCTCTCTCTGTGCAGCTGCCGGTGAGTTCCTGTTACTAATTTGTGCTCTAATCGCCTTGCTTATCCGGGGTTTGCCTATTTGCCATTGCTTAATTAGAGAGCTGAGCCAATTGTGATACCGTAACTTTTGCTGTATTTTACTCAATAGTGAAGCCGCCTAACTGCCTGACTATTTGCCTAAGGGCCTAATTATTAACTAACTAATTAACTAACCTCATCATTATTCACTCTTTCACCATCATTTCACTCATGGCTTGCTAAGCCTTTCTCCCGGGGTGGCAAAGCATAAGGAAGTTTGGGTAAGCTAATGGCCTCTCCCCGTGCAAAGCCCGCCTGTGAGTGCGTGCTGCGGGGCCGCGTGTGCGTGCAGTAGAGGGATTAGCGAGTCTTGGCACCGAATGGCAGTAGGAAGGTTGCAACCCCATGCTGACGCGTCCCTTCGCCCTGAGCAATCTAAACTATAGACAGTACATGTTCGCCTCATACTACTCTTAGTAATTAAAGTCGCAAGTCAGCCTCGCTCACAGCCACAAAGGATCCCCTGCTGAGAAATCCTCCAGATTGAGCCCAGAGTTCCCGATCATGCCCCAAGCAGAGTCCCTGTACTCGGCTGCATGTGTCTCCCCTGTTAGCCTAAATCCCCTGGTAACCAATCCAGGCGGGGCTCTAGCCTCGAGAGGTCTGGTAGAAAGATCCAGGTGCGCCAGGTCACATAGAGTGGTGGCAGCCACTCGGTCATACTATGACCGAGTGACCAACTATTGCACCTTGGCTACAGGTGGGGTCCATGTGGGTCCTTGGCCCTCTGGTCACAAAGCGCTACCAAAGCTACTAATCATGTGGGCGGGACAGTCTGGTGCTGGAGGTCCGTCAGGTCATTGCCCGGTCATAGGCAGCCTACGGTCATTGCCCCCTCTAGTCATGCGTTTGCCTCTCTACGGAGCGGACAGGCGACAAGGGCGGTTACATCATAGGGGTCAGGTGACCCTCGATTCTAATTGAGTAGGGGTCAGGTGACCCTCTTGATTCTTAATTAAGTAGGAGTCAGGTGACGCTATCGATTCTTAATTAAGTAGGGGTCAGGTGACCCTCGATTCTAATTGAGTAGGGGTCAGGTGACCCTCTCGATTCTAATTGAGTAGGGGCCAGGTGACCCTCTCGATTTTTAATTGAGTAGGGGTCAGGTGACCTCGATTCTAATTGAGTAGGGGTCAGGTGACCCTCTCGATTTTAATTGAGTAGGGGTCAGGTGACCCTCTTGATTCTTAATTAAGTAGGAGTCAGGTGACGCTATCGATTCTTAATTAAGTAGGGGTCAGGTGACCCTCGATTCTAATTGAGTAGGGGTCAGGTGACCCTCTCGATTCTAATTGAGTAGGGGCCAGGTGACCCTCTCGATTTTTAATTGAGTAGGGGTCAGGTGACCTCGATTCTAATTGAGTAGGGGCCAGGTGACCCTCTCGATTTTTAATTGAGTAGGGGTCAGGTGACCTCGATTCTAATTGAGTAGGGGTCAGGTGACCCTCTCGATTCTTAATTAAGTAGGGTCAGGTGACCCTCTCGATTCTTAATTAAGTAGGGGTCAGGTAACCTCGATTCTAATTGAGTAGGGGTCAGGTGACCTCGATTCTAATTGAGTAGGGGTCAGGTGACCTCGATTCTAATTAAGTAGGGGTCAGGTGACCTCGATTCTAATTGAGTAGGGGTCAGGTGACCTCGATTCTAATTGAGTAGGGTCAGGTGACCCTCGATTCTAATTGAGTAGGGGTCAGGTGACCCTCTCTATTCTTAATTAAGTAGGGGTCAGGTGACCTCGATTCTAATTGAGTAGGGGTCAGGTGACCCTCTTGATTCCTAATTAAGTAGGGGTCAGGTGACCCTCGATTCTAATTGAGTAGGGGTCAGGTGACCCTCTTGATTCCTAATTAAGTAGGGGTCAGATGACCCTCGATTCTAATTGAGTAGGGGTCAGGTGACCCTCTCTATTCTTAATTAAGTAGGGGTCAGGTGACCCTTTCGATTCTTAATTAAGTAGGGGTCAGGTGACCCTCGATTCTAGTTGAGTAGGGGTCAGGTGACCCTCGATTCTAGTTGAGTAGGGGTCAGGTGACCCTATCGATTCTTAATTAAGTAGGGGTCAGGTGACCTCGATTCTAATTGAGTAGGGGTCAGGTGACCTCGATTCTAATTGAGTAGGGGTCAGGTGACCTCGATTCTAATTGAGTAGGGGTCAGGTGACCTCGATTCTAATTAAGTAGGGGTCAGGTGACCTCGATTCTAATTGAGTAGGGGTCAGGTGACCTCGATTCTAATTGAGTAGGGTCAGGTGACCCTCGATTCTAATTGAGTAGGGGTCAGGTGACCCTCTCTATTCTTAATTAAGTAGGGGTCAGGTGACCTCGATTCTAATTGAGTAGGGGTCAGGTGACCCTCTTGATTCCTAATTAAGTAGGGGTCAGGTGACCCTCGATTCTAATTGAGTAGGGGTCAGGTGACCCTCTTGATTCCTAATTAAGTAGGGGTCAGATGACCCTCGATTCTAATTGAGTAGGGGTCAGGTGACCCTCTCTATTCTTAATTAAGTAGGGGTCAGGTGACCCTTTCGATTCTTAATTAAGTAGGGGTCAGGTGACCCTCGATTCTAGTTGAGTAGGGGTCAGGTGACCCTCGATTCTAGTTGAGTAGGGGTCAGGTGACCCTATCGATTCTTAATTAAGTAGGGGTCAGGTGACCTCGATTCTAATTGAGTAGGGGTCAGGTGACCTCGATTCTAATTGAGTAGGGGTCAGGTGACGCTATCGATTCTTAATTAAGTAGGGGTCAGGTGACCCTCGATTCTAATTGAGTAGGGGTCAGGTGACCCTCTCGATTCTAATTGAGTAGGGGTCAGGTGACCTCGATTCTAATTGAGTAGGGGTCAGGTGACCCTCTCGATTCTTAATTAAGTAGGGTCAGGTGACCCTTTCGATTCTTAATTAAGTAGGGGTCAGGTGACCTCGATTCTAATTGAGTAGGGGTCAGGTGACCCTCGAATCTAATTGAGTAGGGGTCAGGTGACCCTCTCGATTCTAATTGAGTAGGGGCCAGGTGACCTCGATTCTAATTGAGTAGGGGTCAGGTGACCCTCTCGATTCTAATTGAGTAGGGGCCAGGTGACCCTCTCGATTCTAATTGAGTAGGGGTCAGGTGACCCTCTCGATTCTTAATTAAGTAGGGGTCAGGTGATCCTCTCGATTCTAATTGAGTAGGGGTCAGGTGACCCTGTCGATTCTAATTGAGTAGGGGTCAGGTGACCCTCTCGATTCTAATTGAGTAGGGGTCAGGTGACCCTATCGATTCTAATTGAGTAGGGGCCAGGTGACCCTCGATTCTAATTGAGTAGGGGTCAGGTAACCCTCTCGATTTTTAATTGAGTAGGGGTCAGGTGACCTCGATTCTAATTGAGTAGGGGTCAGGTGACCTCGATTCTAATTGAGTAGGGGTCAGGTGACCCTCTCGATTCTAATTGAGTAGGGGCCAGGTGACCCTCTCGATTCTAATTGAGTAGGGGTCAGGTGATCCTCTCGATTCTAATTGAGTAGGGGTCAGGTGACCCTGTCGATTCTAATTGAGTAGGGGTCAGGTGACCCTGTCGATTCTAATTGAGTAGGGGTCAGGTGACCCTCTCGATTCTAATTGAGTAGGGGCCAGGTGACCCTCGATTCTAATTGAGTAGGGGTCAGGTGACCGTCGATTGCCTAATTCAGCAGGGGTCAGGTGACCCTCCATTTATTACGGAGTAGGGAAGGTCAGGTGACCACCCCGGAGACTCCCCAACAGGGAGGTCAACAGAACCCACTGCCGCCCCGGAACTGCAGATGTCGTACTCGGTGGACGGCAGCCAGCTGGCCTACCTGCAGCTCCTGTCCGGCCGGGCCAAGCAGCGGCTGAGCTTCGGTTGCGACGCCGCCGGCTCGGCCGGGTCCCTGGCGCTGCTGTACACCGACTCCGGCCGGGTGGTCACCGAGGCCGGCCTTCTGGACGCCGCCGACGGCAATGACGTCATCAACAACGGTCGGCGCCTGTTGAAGAGCCTCGGCGCAGGCGACTGCCGGCCAGGTGTCCGGCTGGACTTGCAGCTGTCCGGCCGGCCGGTGCACCTGCCTGTCCGAGACGCTGCGGCCAGAAGCCGGCAACTGCGGCTCCGCCTTCTGGGAGTCTGCTTCTCCTAGAGGATCAGACAGTACCTGAGTCTAATTACTGGACTGGGGATTCGAACCTAGGACCGTCTTTTAACTTAAAAAACTCTCGAACTTCATTTGAGTGGCTTCTTATTCATGTTTTACAGTAATCTATTTGTTGTTTAGGAATATAGACTTATTATATTATTATTATTACTATTGAATTGAGCTGCTAATGCACTTTAATAATAATATTAATTCATCTAGTGCGACTGATCTAGCAGAATTACACGCTATTGGCCATAAGTGATTGCGCACCTGCGGCTTTGTTCGACATTCTTGACTGTGGGTCACGTGACCCTCGTTTATCAGCTGCGTGTTCATGAGACCGTGGCTTGCTAGTAATGGGGCAGGGGCGATCGATTATTGGCGCGTGGGGCAGGGCAATTACTGTGGTGGAGCAGGGGCAATTACTGGGTGGGGAGGGGCAATTACTGGGGTGGGGCAGGGGCAATTACTGGGATGGGGGAGGGCAATTACTGGGGTGGGGCAGGGGCGATTACTGGGATGGGGAGGGGCAATTACTGGGGTGGGCAGGGGCGATTACTGGGGTGGGCAGGGGCAATTACTGGGGTGGGGCAGGGGCGATTACTGGGGTGGGGCAGGGGCAATTACTGGGTGGGGCAGGGGCGATTACTGGGGTGGGCAGGGGCGATTACTGGGGTGGGGCAGGGGCGATTACTGGGGTGGGGCAGGGGCGATTACGGGTGGGGCAGGGGCAATTACTGGGTGGGGGGGGGCGATTACTGGGGTGGGGCAGGGCAATTACTGGGGTGGGCAGGGGCAATTACTGGGGTGGGGCAGGGGCAATTACTGGGGGGGGGGAGAGGCAAATACTGGGGTGGGGCAGGCAAGTACTGGGGTGGGCAGGGGCAATTA